>PVJS01004966.1:48591-66615 GCA_004027185.1 Glis glis | reverse complement strand
ATTGAACGCAGGGGCGTTCTACCTCCGCTCTACACCCCCGGCCCTATTTTTTATACTTTATTTTGAAACCGGGCCTCACGAAGTTGCAGAGGGCCTCACTAAGGAGAGAGAGAGAGAGAGAGAGAGAGAGAGAGAGACAGGGAGAGAGAGCGAGAGAGCTGAGGCTGGCCGCGAACCCGGATCCTCAGGTCTCTGCCTCCCAAAGTACTGGGATTACAAGCGTGTGCCACCACGCCCAGCCTTAAAAGATAATTTAGGTGAAATGGGCAGATTCTTTAAAAAACACAACTATCTAAAATTACTAATTTTATTTTTTAGAAATGGAAAACCAGAATAATTTCTGGAATACTTTTTGGGATGGAGACATGAAGGATCATTCTAGAGTGTTAAAAGTATTTTCTAGATTATCTCAGTGATGGTCATATGAATGAACATAAATGCATGCAAAAATTCAAGTTACACTCATGATTTTTACCCTTTATTATTTTAAGTACATGTTTTCAGTAAAGCAATTATTTACAAAAGAGAAACAAATATGACAATATACTTGAAATCATGACCAGTAGGAAATTATCCAAGAATAAGAATTTGAAGAAAGTCAAGTATGCCGGTAGGTCTCTATAACATATAGATATATAGTTGATAGCAAATAATTGTTCAACACAATCCCTTCTTTTTTAAGAGAAGTTCTAACAAAACTAAAGAAACAATGCAAATTTAAACTATTTTTTTTCAGAGAAAATAAACCTACCTATATTAGTTTGCTTGGGCTACCATGACAAAATACCATAGACTGGGAGGCTTCTATAACAGAAACCTGTGGAGGCCAGGACATCCAAAATCAAGGTGACAGTGGATTTCATTTCAGGTATGGACTCTCTACTGTATCTTTTTATAAAATACTAATCCTATTATACCAGGGCCCGACTCTTCTGACCTCATTTAACCTTCATGGTCTCTTTATAGGTCCTATCTCCAAATACAGTCACAATGGGAGTTAAGGCTGCATGCAACATATGAACTTGGGGCAACATAACTTAGTTCATAACACTTCCAACACATTTTTATGAGGCTAGTATTGTCCAGCCTCCAGTATGAGAATACTATGTACTCTTAAATACATAAAATGAAAAGCCAGTCTTACTCATAATACAGATGCAAAAATTTTATTCAGAAATATGAGCAAATAAAATACATTGAAGTGTAAAATAGTTAAAATATTAAACCTAGTGTGATTTAATCTTGAGAAAACCTTTTAGTCCACATGTATATAAGAAAATACATTTAAGAATTTAAAGAGGAAAAGTATGTAAATAATAGATTCATGATTTTTAAAAGGTCTTAATAATTTAGGGAAATTACCTGAAAAATCTTTACCAAAAACAGACAAAAAAATCCTCCCTCTACATAGTGAATACTTAGATTGAAAAAATAATTTACATTAAAATAAATAATAAAATCAAGATTTCCACTATCTTTATGTTATGTTACAGTTTAGATTCTAGTGAGTACAATAAAAAAGAAAAATGAATAAAAGTAATAAAGTAGGCCAATTATAAAACAAAACTGTCATTATAAAGTTCTATAGTTGATACACATGAGTAAGATATGTCAGCAAGATTTCTAGATGTAAGAAAAAATTCAAAAGCATTAAGAGCATTTTTGTATACACAAAATATTTTAATACTCTCAAATTTTAAATATACCATTTACAGTAACTTCTACATTACTGTAAATAACTACAAAGATTACCAACTTTACATCTGCTATTTATGTACTTTTCAATGTACAGCATATTTTGATAGAAAATATTTTTAAATAATTGCAAAATATTTCTTATTATAGGCAAAATTATATAACTTTATTGAAAGCCCTTAAATATAAGCAAAGCAAAGGGAGAGAGCCCATTGACAAACATGAGAAAGTCAACATTTGAAACATCAATTCTTGTTTAAATTCCCATTTTGAATATAAGTTAGCAACATCCTTCTTTATGCCTCCTATTTAATCCAAGAATTGTCATGATATCAATGAAAATTCCCAAGATTATACAAGTTCCATCAGGTTGCATGATTCTTAATTTCTCCTTAATTTCAATAGTCCACAATGACTTAATCATAGGTCTTAACACTGTAGACACCTCCGCTGTCCAAGGTACCTAGCACCTGGAACAGTTTTTCTGCTTCTCTTCTTTTCTGAATTAATCTATCATGTGTTATGCCATAATTGTGCCAGATTTCTCTAAGTTCCCTTTGACTAATCTCAACAAAAATGAAAATATTCTTTCTTGTCTGATAATCAATCATTATTCATTGTTCTTCTTGACTAGTCTGTGAAATACGGCACTGAAGTATAGTTCCGTATTCTTGAAACTCTCTTATTTATTGAACTCAGAGACCCTGTAGTTTCCTAGTTTTATGCCCACTATTTGGACTGCTCAAATCCCTTTCCTGATTTTTCTCCTCCTTTGATTTTCTATTAACTTCGTCAGGGCGTGACAGTTTGCCATCAAATCCTATTACCAAATCTGTATCTTTAACTTCTCACCCAAGTCCTACTTTCTCATATATTTTACTATCGTATTTTGTGAGCAGTATAAAATTAGAGGAGAATAAGTACTTAAAAGTGTGCTCAAGGTTGAGTTCCATGTTTCATGAGATAAAGTGGAAGAACTCATTGTTTGATGACAGAAATATAAAAAGGAAGACTGTGTTCTACTTATTTAAGTACATCTCAAGAGAGAAATAAGACAAGAACACATTTGGAACCCCGCTATATATACATATGGTCTCCACAAAGTGTGAATGACTTAGTCTCACCCCTCATTTTCAGGCTGCTTCTTGTCTGAAATGTTTAGGTCAGGTGTGGTGGAGCACACCTATAATCCCTGTTCTTGGGAGGCTGAGACAGGAGGATTGCAGGTTCATGGCCAGTCCCAGAAATTTAACAAGACCTTCAGCAACTTAGCAAGACCCTGTTTCCAAAGGAAAAATAAAAATGGCTGGGGGTATAGCTCAGAGGAAGAATGTCCCTGGGTTCAATCCCCATACCAATTTTTCCCCTGCTCAGGTTTTGGAACAACTGAGAAATAAGAGGACCAAGATAGCAGATGAAATAGCAAAATACCAACTTCATTACTTGTGAAGACTAGGTAAGAAGATGCTGCATCGTATTAAAGACAAGATGGGTTTTGCTAACACTGTGCTGGGGACAGCTGCACACAAAAAAGTTCAGGTCTTTTAAGGAAAGTTGCAAATTGAAAAAACAAATTATAAGACAGTTACTTCTCTGCATTGAAAATAAGGGAAGGAACTTTGTGTCTTCCCTTTTCTTAGAGAATTTACTGTAAAAGTTGTCCTTATGAGTAAATAAATAATGAATTCTTTTAAATGCTAAATAAGCATCCAGGCAGCTTTACAACCTAGGAATATTTTTCTCCTGAATCTACTAACCATTTCTTTGAAATGTATTCATCAAGGAAGTTAGTCCCCCTATCCCTGTTTCTGCAAGGAGGCTAAGAATCTAACATAGGAGTCTAAGTTAACTTACATAGGAGTCTAACAACAGAGAGCAAGTGCTTTGCCCCAAGTTCAAAACTACCTCCTGCACAAAGACATGAAACATTTATTTTTCTGTAGAAAAAGCAAATCAGCTAGCATAGATGACCACCCAACTACCAAGTGAATGTATGATTGGGTCTGTGTGGCGAGTGGTGTTGTCCAATCCTCTTTCTTGAGGACTAGTTATGGTTTATCTTGAGAACAGTAATGTTATGGACTGGATCCACTTAGCTATATAAAAGATTTCTTTCTGTCTTTGCAATCTCTTAGTGGAATGCCTGTGAGATGTATCACATTCTGGTTTAATGCTTTTTTCAATAATAACAGTATTTCTTTCTCTTCAACCTGTGTGGATAGGTGTTCCTGGGTTGAAAGGAAATTTTACTTTAAACCACAGTTCTCTAACGTCTTATAGGCAAATATGCTGCCTCTCAGTGGTTTCACTAGAGACCAGTGAGAGAGAGAGAGAGAGAGAGAGAGAGAGAGAGACAGAGACACACACACACACACAGAGAGAGAGAGAGAGAGAGAGAGAGAGAGAGAGAGCACCCAGTGCACTAGATATCTCATAGATTTTATGCACCTAAGAAAGAAAGATCAATACTTGTGCCCCAGTGATCAAAAATAAGTTGGGGGAAAGAATACAGAGGATTTGGACAATAGTCATTATTATGGAAAGTATATCACTCATGGAAATAAAATTTACTAAGAAGAGTGTAATTCAATGGCCAAATTGTAGTACAATTAATCTGTAGAGAGAAAGAATGAATGTTTGATGACTTATTCTTCTCTCACCTTTTTTTTATCTCCTTTCCTTTTCTATACCCTGTTCATGGACTATCATTTCATACCACCATTGCAACAAACCCTAGACTGCCACTCCGTCTTCAAACAAGAGAAGCCTCAACTTTTCCTTCTTTCTTCTGTAGTCTTGCAATAACCATCTTGCAGGTCACTTTATATCTCAAACAAAACAAAACGAAACAAAAGAACTTGTGTGATTGGCTATGGTAGCAGATTTGACTTTCTCTGTTGGTCCTAAATTGAATGCAGGAATAAAAATCAGTGAAGCTGACCACAGCTGATGAAGTCTTGGACCACGTGTGGGGTTGATTGCTGCAGAGACTGTGGTTCGGCTCCCCAGACTGGTTGCTGAAGGTTTGGGATCAGAGCTCTATTTAGTGTGTAGTTTGGCCACTGACTGTTTGTATATTTCATTTTTAACTTGCTACACCTGAGCTCATATTTTTTCTCTAGTGTTAATTCAATAGATATCTTCTATAGATAAATCGGTGCCCCCCATAACCTGCAATCAATACCCCAGATCCAGGTGTTATTTTGCTTAGCCTATTTCCTTTTTCATAATGCTTTCCACCATCTTCCATGACTATTCAGTTTCTATTTAACTCTAAGAGACTATCTCAAGATTGAGTGACATCAGAACTTCCCATTCACTTTCATTCATGAAAAAATAAAGTCTCCTTTGTGTGTGGGTGTGGTACTGGGGATTGAACCAGAGGGTTCTACTTCTGAGCTACATCCTGAGCCCTGGTTTTCTTTTTTTATTGAAACAGGCTCTCACAAAGTTGTAATGACCTCACAAAGTTTCTGAGACTGGCCTTGAGCCTAAAGACCTCCTGCCTCAGCCTCCCAAGTACTAGGATTACAGGAATGCGCCACCACATCTGGCAAAGTCTCCCTTTTATAAACTCCTAGAATTCTGAGTGCTTTTCCATAAAATCTTGCCTTGTTAAATTTTTTTTTTTTTTGCCTATTTCTTCCTTGGAGAGCAAGATTCAAGTCTGAAAGTTCTTTTGACTATGACACCATGGAGTGATGAAAATACAGTTTTACTCACAAGCATCAGAATTTACATACCAGCAGTGTAATGTATTAGTTCTGCAAACCTAGACATTGAACTTGTTTTCATAATGCATAAAATGGGAAATACTAAAGAAATCCACTAAAAGTGGTAAGAAGTAAAAGAAAAAATATATGTTGATGTTCTTGTCAACCATGAACCACTTTTTCCCTTTTATATTTAACTCATTATGTAATCTTAAAATGATGCTCATAACTCATAAGATGATGCCTGAATTTTAATAATTTTGATATCATACTTTGGACTCTGGTCATCTAAAACTCTAATGTTATAAATGTCAAATAGTAATAGGCATTTTCCTTGTTTCTCTCAATTAAGAACACATCTGTCTGATATAGACCATCCAGAGAAAATTTTATTTCTTGAAAAAATTGCTCTTTTTAAAATACTTTTATTAGTGCATTGTCATCTCACATCATAATGTAGTTCATAGTGATATTGACATACACACAGCACTTGGTGAGCAAAATTGCTTTTTAAATGTTAAAAGTAGCGCCAGGCATGGTGGCGCACGCTTGTAATCCCAGTACTTTGGGAGGCAGAGACCGGAGGATCCGGGTTCGCGGCCAGCCTCAGCTCTTTCTCTCTCTATCTCTCTCTCTCTCTCCCTGTCTCTCTCTCTTTCTCTACCTAGTGAGGCCCTCCACAACTTCGTGAGACCCGGTTTCAAAATAAAGTATAAAAAATAGGGCCGGGGGCGTAGCACGGAGGTAGAATGCCCCTGCGTTCAATCCCCGGTACCGCAAAATAAATAAATAAATAAATAAATAAATAAAAATAAATAAATAAATGTTAAAAGTAATCATGATTTTTATGGCATTGATTTTTACAATTGTTAAAGCAAACTCAAATACCTTTTTTCAAAAAATTCTCAGAAAAGAAATAAAAGAGAGGTTAAGAGAAACCCAAATGCTCTGTTTCTAAGAAAAACACTGTATTCTATTCACAAACAGATGAATTTTAAGATGCACTTCAGAGTTTCAGTTGTAGACTTGTGAAAATGAATTTAACTCCAAAGAAAATCTATTTTTATATATAATGGAAATAGAGAAGCCAGTCTCAACATAAGAATAAAGACAACATATAAGATAAGTGTCATGTGTTGAAGCTATGATAAGATCCATGCATTCTTTTTTATACTTTGCAATGTGGGGTTTTTAAGTTTGAGTGTAAGTGAAAAAAACCATTTTGAAAGCTTTGAAAACCCACTTCCCTTTTTCAAGCAAGGCAGATTTGGATTGTTTACATGTTTTAAAGCAGCTTATCCGATTTACATTCCCAACAACTCAGTGGTTTTGTCTAAACATAAGACAACAATATTCTCTCTGAAACAGTGACAAAGCTTGTCACAAAACAATGTGGCATTTATAAGCTATCTAAACTACCAGAAATGTATACCCTCCTGATCTTTTTGAAGTTAGAGCAAGAGGAAAACTAATTTATTTGTTTGTTACTACACAGGTCAGGTATGTAGAAAATATATTTTATGATTTTCAGAGAATTTTAATAACATTAATTTCATTAATATTATTAACTTCTCTTTTGGGTTATCATATAGTTATCTGTCCTTTCTCAAATTAAAAAAAATGAATGTTAAATGGGCATTGAGAAATATATTAGAATAATTACTAGTCATACATTCCATGGGAAAGATGCTTTTGAGAATTCTGAAAAAAAAAAAAGAGAAAACTTACCATAGTATTTGGCATGGATGGCACTATTTAAAATATATTCCCAACTTAACTAAAAATTAAATCTATTTTTGGATTGTCTTTTTTTCAGATTTGATAAGGTAGCAAAAAGAAAGTAAATCATGATTCTTACTTTTTTATAGTATGCTTGCTATTTCGTTCACTTTTCTGATGTGTAGGTAAAGTGCTTTCCGTATAAAAAGGAGCTGAGTAAATTATAAGGATACAATGATGAGGGTGACAATGATGATGAGTATCAAGATCCTAACATCCAAATCTTTACAGAGGATTCATTTAAAGACTTTGGGGATCCAATATGGAGACACGACTTTTTCAAAACATGATCTATGTCAGTACATAAAGGTCAGGAGGCAGCCCAACTTCCAGTTGGCGAGTTGTGTAGTGATAGTGATGAAGGTAGGGTGTGAGGATGGGTGTGGAGCGCCACAGGAAGAGCACACCACTAGCTGTCAGGCTGTGACTCGCTCTGAGTTACTGCATATTGAAAAGCAGGAACTTGCCCTAAGTTACTCCACTTTGAATATAAGCGATGAGGTGGAATGACTCTGCACTTTATTACAAGTAAACACCCACCATCTGCCCAGCACAACCATAAGGCAGCAAATGATAAATAAGTTGTGTCAATAAATAATGACCACATGTGAACTTGGGAAATTAAATGAGCAGCACATGGCTGTATGGGTACATTAAACCCCATAGCAGAGAAATCAGGTCCATGAGCTTACCAGATGCACCAGACCACAAAGAGAAGCAGCCTCCTCACTCGAGGCTCAATAAAAGAGGAGTGCCCTAAGGTTGATTAGAGTGGGGAACCCAGAACCTGTCACCTGGTCACTCATCACAAGCCTTGCTCAGGAAAATTAACACAGCCATGAACCTCCAATTCTCTGTCCCCTGGACTTCAGTTCAGTACAGTTTCTCCTGCCTGTGATGAAGATTCATGGCGCACTCCAAGTTGACAGCTCAAGCTGACACTTTAAGATGACACTCTGAAACTGCCATGCACGTAAACCCTTGAACCCTTGCCTTGACAGCTCTACAGAACTGGTTCATTAAAACCCTTATCTGACCATCTGCAGTGACTCTTTGCACACACACCTGATCTCTCTCTGCCTTGGTTCTTGGCAAAGACCCGTGCACTTATGCTTAATCTTTCTGTTAATCTATATATCATCTATTTTTCTATCTCTCATCTATCTATCATCTATATAACAGACACACACACATACATATAC
This sequence comes from Glis glis, assembly GCA_004027185.1. Classification (NCBI taxonomy): domain Eukaryota; kingdom Metazoa; phylum Chordata; class Mammalia; order Rodentia; family Gliridae; genus Glis; species Glis glis. The sequence continues at coordinate 58,226 of PVJS01004966.1, read as the reverse complement.
ATCATTGTGTAAAGTGTTTTGTGTGACTTGAGTGTTATAGACATTAGAAGTTAAGATTGGAATGGAATGAAGGAACTTGTGATTGCCCAGTAACTAATCGTATAACTACCAGGTGAGCCACAAGTACTCAGTGAATAGCAACTGGTGAATGTGATGTAGTTTGTGAATTTATTGTTACTCAATACATTCTGACATTGTGTAACATCACAGACATGTTAACTGTATGTTAATGGTACATCTATAGCTTGCTCATGACAGTGGTAGTGGCCAGAAACAGAAGCAAAGAAAGAAAAGCAACTTGACAAGTGTTAGGAGCCAGCACTAGAGCCCAGGTCCAAGGAACTAGATTCAAATCAAAGATTAATAAGCTCACATTTACTGAAGGCAAAAGTAAAATTATTTTAATAATTTTAGAAAAAAACAACCAATTAAGACCAATTTTTAAAAACAATGTTGCTTTAAAATGTGTTTGAGAGATAAGCTTTCATTTAAAATTAACTCATTTCCTTTTTGCAGAACAAATATGCAATTTTAGTCATTCTATGCACAACAATTCTCAGCATAGATTAATTGAACTTCAAATTTTATTATTTCTAACAACTTATTAATATTTTCTAATAATCACCTAGTGTTTGCAGCCGCTCTTTATGTTGTGATAATATAAATAATTAGCCATGCATCTCTTGCATATTCACGTCCCCTGCTTTTCATTTTCTCCCTATACACAGCCACAAAAATCTCTCCATACCACCAATAAACAATTATGTTTAAATCATTAATAAATAACTTAAATAAATAATTTTCTTTATATTTTTTCCAAATTTAGCAGAATCTAAAATGCTCTCGGATTGCGCACTGTAAAGACTTTATTCCAACTCTCCTCTCTAATCCCACAAAACACTTAAAGCTCAAAACCTGTTAAGCATCTCTGCCTGGAGTTGCCTTTCAAAAGGAAATTAGTCGTAATCAATCATGAGAGCCGGAGGGACTTTCCAATGAAAGAGCCATTTGAATACCTGACTTCCAGGCTTCACCTCCTAATTTCTTATGAATATGCATTTTTCATTATAAAACAAAATGAGCATGAAAAAATCCAAAAGCAGTGTCAGGATAAACCTTTAATTCAAACTCTTTTTAAAAGGATCATGCTTCCTTTTCACCTCATGTTTAGGTAAACATTAAGCAAAATGTCTATCTGTTGCTTTCTGGCACTTATCTTCCCCTTGTTCTCCTATCTTAATTGGATAGTTTTAATATATATTAGTACCATGACAAGTCCAAACTAGTAAAATAGTAGTTGACTTTTATTCTAACATAGTTTTATAGTATGCATTTTTGTCTAAAGAAAATTATGAGGGCACATCAAATAATTTTTACTTTAAAATGAATCTCCTCCCCTAGAGAGCCAATTTTCTAATGGCAATATGGGCAGATTCCATCACTTCCTAGACATGTTCCATTATTGGGAATCTAATAGTGTTTAAAACCTCCATTTTCCTATGGGATGATTGTAACTTCTATCACTTGAGGAGGGGAAGAGGATGGGTTCTTCTCATCTTTCTCCTTTTATACAAAGCACAAAGAGGGGCAAGATTGAATGCCACCCACTCCCTGTTGTAGGTTTAAACTATTCCAGAGTGTTGGGGTGATTAGCAATTTCTCTTATAATATGTTAAACTTAAAGACATTAATTCTATTTGTAATATACAAAACCTAATTTTTTAATAGGCTGCAGATTATAACACTTTTTGTAAGTCATTTAATGTTGAAACTAAGGAGTAGACTAGGTGGGGAAACTGAGCAAATAAAAGGGACTTCAAAAATGTCCATATCTTGAAGAGGTAATAGTAATAGTAATATGAATGCTCAGTATTATGTATTTTCTTTTTTAAAGTTTTGTAGTCTTGGAGACCAAATGCCTCACACATGCTAGGCAAGCACTCTACCACTCTACCACTAACCTACATCCCCAGCTCCTAGTATTTTTACTGGTTATATAATGACCACTGTTGGGGCTGTATGAGACTAGATAAATTCCCTCTTTAGCCCCTGCCAGTATTAGTTAGCTTTCTATTACTATAATGAACTGCCTGAGACAATCAACTTAAAAAGAGGAAAAGTTCATTTTAGCTCACAGTTGTGGAGGTTCTAGACCTTGGTCAGTTGCTCCCATTGCGTTTGGACCTGTGGCGAGACCCCACATCATGATCGGGGGCATAGGGTGGAGCAAGCTGCTCACCTCATGGCTGCTAGAAAGCAAAGAGAAAAAGTCTAAGAGACAGGTGTCCAACAATCTCTCCTGACAGTGCACCCCCAGTGACCTGAAACTTCCCACTAGGCCCCCAACATTAAAAGTTTCTACTACCTTCCAATAGCACCAAGCTGAGGACCAAGCCTTTAACACATCGACCTCTGGGATATATTTCAGATCCAGACTATAGCAGTCTCCAAGTAAATGGTAGCAGTTCACAAGCTTGGATCTGGTTAAGAGATACACAGAGGAATTAGGAAGATGGAAATCAGTGCTAGCTAATAATTCATTCTCACTTAGAGGAGCCATTCATCCATACAGAAAACAAAATTCCACAAGAATGAGCCCTTTGTCCTTGGTAGATCACAGATCAGGGCCTACCATCTTGAAAGATGCCTAACTGGTAAAAAAGATTAAAGAGAGAGCTAAGCTTAGTTTCTTGTGGGAAATTCACCAATCTAATCAGAGAGAGACAGAGAGCGAGTAAAGGTGGGGAATCAGCTGGGATTGTTGGTCTAATTCAAGATTATCAAATTGCCTGCTCACTGGAATTGCCTGGGAAGATTTACAAAATACTTTTGTCCGGGTCTTTTTTTTTTTTCCCCAGAGCCTCTGATTTAATTGGCAACAGTCTTCAAAATAATGACTTGTTTTAATCTACTTATTTCTATTTTTTAATGTGAGAAACCTGGCTCAGTGGGTTTCATGAGTCAAATTTAGTATTACCAATGAATACAACTTACAGATTTAATATCACATTTAATGGTAAGGATGATTATCATTGTTCCACATGGTTATTAGGCAGGATGAGTAAGTAATTAGCATAATTTAATAAAATTAGTGTGGTTTTACATGTATAACTGGAGGCTAGGTTCCGCCCTGGGATGTTAGGAGCCTGCATCCTGTTGTGTCCTCAGGGGGATGCCTCTGGCTCCACGGATGAGGTCATGGGGTCCAATAGTTGTTTATTAGCATTTCTCTATTAGCATTTCTCTATTTCAAACTAACACAGAAGAGCAAAGCAAAGAGATTAAAAGCTTCAAACACAGCAGAAACACAGGTCAGGGAAACAAGAAAAAAAGGAAGAAAGATGAAAATTGAGAATAAAACAGATGGTAGAAAAGACACCAAAGGCAACAGAAACATAATGATAATATATAATATAATTATATTATAATATATTATTATATGTTACAATTATTATCTGAATTCACTATTAAACAGAAAAGGAATTTGATTTTTATAAAGTAGCTACATTTCAGTAAAAAAAGAAATGACAAGAATTTGCAAACTCCATATGACACAACTCACTTTGTGAGCCTTGGCTGTGTACCAGGTTTTGGTGGATGAGAGGTACCTATTTGATATGTGACATTAGTTACTACAATCTTGGATGAGAATGATGGCTTGACCCAGGACAGCTTTCTCTGGCCCACCTCCATGAGAAGAGCAGAGAGGATCCCATCAGCCTGGGTCTTAGGACCCCATATGGGGCTAAGCTTCGCCCAATTCAAGCAATCTAAGCACAGCAGAGCAGAGCTGCAGTGAACTCTGAACACCATAAGTGAGAGGTAGGTATTTACTAGGTAAGTCACAGAGTTTTGAGATAATTCAGTGGCATAGCAACAGCTTTTATTGGCTAGGCTAATTGTTTCTGAATATTATGGTAATATGAAGACTTTCTTCATACCAAGTGCAAGGGCCTACAATGTGTAAATATAGGAGATTCCTGGTATACTTATCAGTACTTATATGTTCCATAAAATGAACTATTGCAATCCAATAGAACAACCAGTACCTCAGATCCTGCAAGATTCCAGGTTTGGGTCATTTTGTCTGTTTAAAAAAATAATGCTGCTGGTGGTGATGCTGCCTGAGAGCAAAAGGGAACAGGAAATAAACAGCGGAAGAGGAAAATTATAAATATTAACTATGACTCCTTGTGGAAATAAAAATTATAGCTGTTATAAATACACACTGGCACATATTACAGTTTTTCCTCCTCATCCTTTGTGGATTGGGCTAAAGTGTAAATAGTTGCAATCATATCTTTACACTACAGGGCAACAAAAGGGAATTGTGAACAGACAGATGTTCTATGGCACTAACCATCCTCAAAACCCCACGACTTAAGGAGCCATCTCTATCTTAATTATGACTTTGAGAAGAATATCCTTGTAAACTTCCCTTGCGAGACGAATACACAGTGGATCGGAGTGTTTTCTCTGTTTTGGTAAAGGATGTGCCATTTGTAGGATGGATAGTTGAGTTATCTTCAGTAGAAGTGTGCCATTGATGCTGTTGCTTATAGTTTTAAACATAGAGAGTATGTATGGAGTCTGAGTAACCCAAATTTGGGTAGATGGTGTTGTCCCATATTGGGTTCTCCAGTCACAGACCCCAGAATGGAGATTAATATGCAAAATGTTCATTAAGTGAAAATATATTTTTTTAGCTCAACACTTGGAAGAGAGGGAAATAAAGTAGGCATGGCCAGAGGGAGATGTAGAACTATAATCATCTCAGAAGGCTCTGTTGACCCCAACTTCCAGAGAGTTTGGAAATAGAATAAATTAGAAGTTGGAGTAAGGAGGCCAGGACTTAAAAGCTCCACACTTATCAGTGAGTGGACTCAGGCTGCCCTTGAAAGGCATGTGACCTTGGGCCTGGTGATGCTCCTCAGCTGCAGCCATCCTCCAAGAAAGTGGACAGCACAAAGCAATCTGCCAGCCACAGCCCTCTGTGGCTAAGCAAGTAAACCCCTCATCCCTAGAGAAGGGTGTACGTGCCACAGCTCAGCACCCACCATGGGGTCTTGAGGATTGGAGGACTGTCATGAATATTTTTTTTATTTCACTTTGCCAACCAGCACCACCATTATTCTCTGCATTGATCTTCTCTGTATCACAGAGGCTAAAATCTGAGGACCCATATTGCCCTGAATCCCTTGCCAGCTAGATCCCAGTTTAGATGTTACTAGTGAGAGGCATGATGTGAGAGTGAGAAGATTAGTAGAGGCCATCGTCCCCCTTCTGCGAGTCCTTGCAAAATTTTTTCTGGATGTTCTCCAATAGACAGCTCAGCTCATCCATGATGACTTCCTGAGATTTTTTCAAATCTCATAACAAGAAGGCTGGCAGCTTACTTCCCAGTACTTCACCATTTTTACAAAAAAAATGCAATTTCCTCTATCGAATCATCTGAAGTTGTTTTTATTCTCCAGTCAACCTGATACAGGTATTTATTTTATGATGCCTTTTACATATTTCTGAAAAGCCAATGTACTCTAAAATCACATATTAGGTGGCTTGTGGGATAAATAAGGTTAGGAGATGGTCAATTATACCCAAAGCAACTTTGTAAACATTTTGCTAACAACAAAATGATAATAATATTCATAAAATGCTTTCTGGATTTAAAAGAAGTATGTTAAATTTATATAAAGAAAATGAAAACAAGAAATATTCATGCAGTGTCTTGTTAGGATAGTGGTGAGTGTCTCTGCCTGTTACATGGGAAACCAGGGCTTTATTATCCGATGATGAGACATGGAACAACTTTTTGAGACTGGGGATGTGGCTCTGTGGTAGAACCCTTGCCTAGCATGTGCATTGCATTGCCAAAAAAAAAAAGAAAGAAAGAAAGAAAAAAATTGCTAGTCAATTTCAAAGCAAAGGACCATATAGAAAAGAACTGAAGAGACCAATACGAGCCCATCTCAAAGGATATGGCCAAACTGAGCCAAGAAAAGCTCAGGGTTCAACTCACATGGTACAGTATTCTTTCTAAATCCTCTTCATTTGACTGGGAATATATCTGCAGTCAGTCAGTACCATTCCTTGGAAACAAAACATCAATATCCAAAAATAACTAACACACGAACGGATGTGACTTCTGAGGTACAATGACATTATTACCCTCATGTCCAATCGCATATGTACTAATTTAGATTAGAGAAATGCATGTTGTAGCTAGACAAGTGTTGACATTTTTTACTTTATTCCTATGCAACACATTTTGTATGGCATTCCTGATAACCCTGATTCATTGACAAGCTATTGGCTTAACCTCTAATATTACTTTCACAAGAGTCTGATCATGCCTTTCTTGGGAATTTTGTGGATGCAAAAGAATAACTCAATATTACAAAGAATTCTTTACTCATGTGACTTAAATTAATGATTTTGTAATTGATCTTCCTCTTGATAATCGTGCCCAAATGCCAACCATAGAGATTCTTCTCCAAGTAGCAGTTACGATGTTTAAAAATGATCTAAAATTTCCACAATACTCTTCCATGGCTCCTCAGCACATATAGAACAAGATCTCCAACTGTGACTATGACCATGAGGTTATATCCTTTGCTATTTGTTTTATTCATTCTCTTATACCTCTTCACCTCCTTCTCTGCTTCTCAAACCAGTCAAGTGCACTAGAGCCTACATCAGGGTCTGTCTAAAATGCACTTCTACCTGTTTCCAGCTCATTTGTCTCTGCACTGTTCCCTATTTTGTTAGATGTTCCTTTGGGAGGTGTTCTCAGTCCACCCCACTGAAATATCATCTTCCTTTATTGTGTTTTACTTCATCACAGCACTTCTGACAAAATATTATACATTTACTTTCTTACTCCCCAACTTGGATTTCAGTTCCTTCCACGAGGATAGTGTCCTTTTGTTATTCAATGACGTACTTCAGCATTTAGAATAATGCATAACATACTTAAAGCACTCATAAAGTGCTGGGCATGGTGGTGCACACCTATAATCCCAGTACTTGGGAGGCTGAGATGGGAGGATTGCAGGTTCCAGGCCAACCTCAGAAACTTAGTGAGGCCCTCAGTGACTTAGTGAGACCCTACTTCAAAATAAAATAAAATAAATAAAAAGTTCTGGAGGTATAGCTAGGAGGTAAAAAGCACTCCTAAGTATTTGGTAAATTCAAATAAATTGGAAAGATATACTGGACAAAGAAACATAAGAGGAAGCCTAAAATAAACTAAGAGTATGTTAAACTGTAGAAAAGGGCCCCCAACGTCCTAGTCCATGCTATTTTTAATGTACCTATATATTCCCCTCCAGTCTATTCACAAATTTTAGTTTATCCCATGATTCTTCTAGATATCTTCTTTCATATCTCTAGTTATAACTCCGTAAACAGGCTCTTGAAAGCATTACATTTTTAGGTAGTCAGATGTTAAGGAATAATATTATGCATTTGAAATTTGTAGATTTTACCAGTAAGTAAAAAAGTATATATATAGTTTACTTTGGTGGAATAGTTTTGGAGAGGTGCGAGGCCTTTAATGTTTTATTGTGCATATATCTTTATATTTTACTTTTTTTTTACAATAAGCATATCTTTTATTTAAAATTTTTAAAAAGGCAAAGTACTTTTTATAGAAAAAAGTAGTAAAATATTTATCTCTTAAAATATTTATCTCTATTTTTAAACCAGTTTCTAGTCTTTGAATAGTTTGCTAGTATACCTGTCAGCATTCTTGCAGCCATAATATAAATATATGACTACATAAGTTAGTGGGAAGAAGATTTATTTTCTTATAGTTTTGGGCTCAGTTCATGTGAGGCTGGGGATCACGGATCGTAGGGCTTGGTGGCAGGAGGCCAAGGGAGAGCACATGGGCTGCACTCTTTACATCACTAAGGCCAGAAGCAAGAGAGTGCATGAGCAGGGGGAGGAGAAACATTTTACATAATCCCCAAGGCCCAAGGATGCACCCCCAGGAACCCACCTCCAGCCACACCCTACTGGCCTACCAGGCACCACTCAGGTAAATCCATTACAATGGATTTATCCACTCCTGGGATTACAACCCTCCTGACTCAACTACATCAGCTCCAAACATGAAGTGAGGTCTTCAGGGGACTTTTTATATCTAACTGTAACATCCTACCCCTGGCTCCTAAGGAGCTCATGCCCAGCTCAGAATGCAAAGTGCATTTAGTCCTCTCCAAGAGTTCCCACAGTCTTAACAATTCCAGAATTGCTGAAAATCCCAAAGTCCAAAGTCTCCTCTGAGACCCAAGGTGAAGTCTTGCGAGCCACTGTAAGAGACAATGAAGATCAAAATAAAAAGCAAGTTACATGCATCTAATGTACAATAGCAAGGTACAAACATTTGCATTCCCAAAGGGAAGAATAGGGTCACAGAAAGAAGAGATGAGACCAAAACAGTAATGAAAGCCGGCCGAGCAAGCCTTTGATCCTGCAACTCCATTTCTGGCGTCAATGGCACATGGTGGTGAGAAGCAATCTCCAAGGGGCCTTGGCAGCCCCACCCCTACGGCCTGGCTGATTGCAATGGGTAGTTTACTGCCTCTTCCAGGCTGGCTCCATGGCTCGCAGCCAGCAGCCTTTCCTCACAGTCTTTTCATGTTTCTGGCATTTCTGAATCTCGGGGTTTTTCTTGCAACCTTGGCTTCACCCTCACAGCTTCACAAAGTGACCCATTTGGGCCTTCTTGAAGGGATTCCGACCCTGCCACGTGTTGCCTGGCTTCCCAGGCCTTCCTTTGAAATCTGGGGGGAAGCCTCCATTACCCCCTTTTTCTAGCAAAGCCAGCATTATGTGGACTCCAAGATGGACCACCAACAGGAAAGGTAATCACGCCCTCCTTAATCACTGCCGCTGAGGCCTTTTTAATCTCAGCTGCTGGGCCTGTTCCATCCAGGCTGCCCCTGTCCTCAAGGCCATCTGGGCCGCCCCTGGCCCCCAACTCCATCTGCTACCTCCATCATGGCTACCGCTGTTCCTGCCTCCATCATGGCCACCACTTCCTCCTTCCTTTTAGCCACCTTACTTCCTTCCATGACATCATCTCTCTGGGCTGCAACTTTACAGAAGCCTTTCCAGCCAAACTGCAAATCTTTAAATTCTCTCTGCTTTACTTTTTGCTCCCCAAATCCGGTGTACTGTGTTCAGTGAACACAGACATCAATATCCATAATGCAGTTTGGATATATTGCTGTTTTGATATTTCCTCCACCAGTTTATTTAGCCCATTATTTTAAAATTTGGCCTCAACAAAGCTTCAGGACGTGGGCAAAATGCAGATAAGCTCTTTGCCAAAGTGTAACACACGTGGCCTCTACTCCATTTCCTTATGGAGTCATCCTTGCCCTCCATAATCTCCTGAGCACAATCTCTACTCTCCGCCTTTCTAGCCACATTCTGACCCCTCCAGTTTCCTCTCATAAACCAGTTCCAAAGAGTCACAATCCACATGGTCAGACTTAGATATAGTAGCAACCCCACTTCTGGTTCCATGTATTGTATCCGTCAACATTCTTGCAGCCATAATCTAAAGATCTGACCACATAACTTAGAGGAAAGAAGATTGATTTTCTTTTTTTTTTTTTTTTTTT
>PVJS01004966.1:15495-48491 GCA_004027185.1 Glis glis | reverse complement strand
GGCTGTCAGAAGATTGATTTTCTTATGGTTTGGGGTTCAGTCCATGTGAGGCTGGGGACTGTGGATCTCAGGGCATGGGGGTAGGAGGCTGAGGGAGAGCACACGGGCTGTGCTCTTTTCATCATAGAGGCTGGAAGCAAGAGCGGGATCATGGGGAGGAGGAACCCTTTATATAATTCCCAAGGCCTTACCCCTAGGGACCCACCTCCAGCCACACCCTACCGACCTACCAGATACCACTCAGGTAAATCCATTACAAAGGATTTATCTACTTCTGGGATTAAAACCCTCCTGATTCAACTACATCAGCTCCAAACATTAAGCTCTTTAGGGGACATTTTGTATCTAACTATAATAGCTAGTTTTCCATGAACTTTTTAATCATGTTGTAAGATTAAAAACAAATGTAGCCTCTGATTCAAAATTAATTTAGCAATATTGGCTCTACTCAATATTCACATCTTCCTAAAATGACATCTTCACCTAAAATATACAGGTGAAGAAAAGAAGAAAAATTACAACACTATGTCTTAGTTCAGGCTGCTACAACAAACTAACATAAGCAGGAGCCCTTATAAACAACAGAAGGCCATCTGCCCCAGTTCTGAAGGCTGGATGTCTGATAACAGGGCATCAGCGTGGTGGAGCTCTGAGGACTCCCAGGTTGCAAAATCATTGATTTTGCATTGTGTCCACACATGGCAGAGAGCAGAGAAGTAGCTCTCTGGTGACTCTTATAAGCATACTAATCCCATTCATGAGGGCTCCACTCTCATGTAGTCACTGAATCCTAATTATTTCCTAAAGGCTCTACCACTTAATAGTACCACACTGCAAAGCAGGATTTCATCCTGAATTTTGGAGGAACACAACAAAAATTCACTCTACACCATACCACTAAAAATGAAGTCACTGTGTTTCAAATATCATGCAATATTTTCTCTGAATAGACCATTGTAACAAAATCGAGAAATACAACTGCTGATGAACATGTGCTTTATTCACCTGGTAGTAAAAAGGGATAGACTTTGTTCTTCCTGCCTGATGTTTGTCTTGGTTTACAAACTTGAGGTTTTCTTTCCACCAGAAGTGTAAGTTAGTCCCCATTTACCGCATTGGTGTTATTCTTTAAGTCAACCTAAACATCATTTCTATATCCCCAATCTCTGCTAATGGTATTTATCTATCTATCTATCTATCTATCTATTTACTTGTTTATTTATTTACTTACTTACTTACTTACATACTTATTGCTGTACTGGGGATTAAACCCAGGGTCTTGCACATGCTAGAAAAGTGCTCTACCACTGAGCTACGTCTCCAGCCCTATCCATTTAAAAATATCCAAGTAAGAGATCATCACCAACACTTCTCCAAAACACACACATACACACAATGTGTCTGAAAGTAAATGGGCGCCTGTATGTCATCACAGACTTACAGGTTGAATCTCCACCGTGAAAATACAGGGAAAAAGAGACAAGGACAAGAAAGACCAGTGGTGGCAATGCATACTGGAGACAAATTTTAATGTCACAGTGGATTTGGTGTATGGGAAACCCAGAAGGTGGTGGTAATAAATGAATACTTTTCATTTTGGCAGAGAGCTAGTCAACTAAACCCTACCATTTTCTGGGATCGGGACCAATATCTACACACATTAATACAGCATGTACATAGAAATCTTTGCATGAGGATATAACAAGCCCAGGGTACCTACATATTTGGCTTGTTAGCAACACTTTCCTATAAAGACCTATACTCATCAATGTATGAATAAACAAATGAGCCATGTGTGGTGTTCATACCAGCAATCCCAGTACTTGGGAGGCTGAGACAAGAGGATCGTAGGTTCAAGGCCAGCCTCAGCAACTTAGCAACACCCTCAGCAACTTAGTGAGATCCTGTTTCAAAACAAAATATAAAATAGATCTAGGAGTGTAGGTCAGAGGTAGAATGCCCCTGAGTTCAATCTCCAGCACCAAAATAAATAAGTAAATAAATAAATAAACTATAACTGGCTTATTGAATAGAATCGAAACAGAAGAAACCAACAAAAAGAAACAAACCCCAAAAACACATATCTTAAACCTAAACATTTTAGATCTAAAAACTATAAATTGTATTTATGCACTTACATATTTTATTTTTATATTATATAATTTACATATAAAATTGCATGTAAGCCAGGCGTGGTGGTGCACCTTGTAATGCTAGTACTTGGGTGGCTGAGACAGGAGGATCGCAGGTTCGAGGACAGCCTCAGCAATTTAATGAGGCTCTCAGCAACCTAGTGAGACCCTGTTTCCAATAAAGAAATAAAATCGGTCTGGGAGGGTAGCTTGGAGGTAGAATGCCTCTGGGTTCAATTCCCAGTACCACAAATAAAATAATAAAATAAAATTACATGTATATATTATTGACTACAAATCCAAGATGAAATTTTTAGAAAATAATTGGGCATTTTCAGTACAAGAGGAGAAAGTATAGAAACTTTATGAAACAAGAAAAAAATCCATGATTTAAAAGTTGAAATAGAGGTAATAAAAATAATACAGAGAAACAGAAAATTAACTAAACAATTTAAAGGAGGATTAGAGATAGCAAAGTGCAAAGTTAATACTAATTTTTTAAACATGAACAAATTTAAATGCCATCACAAATGGTTGAAGAAATAAAAAAATGAAATGGTCAAAATATTTTAAAAAGTTATAGAGAAATATGGCATACAGACAACAAAAATCCAGTCCAAGATTTATTGTTGTATTTGATGGCAAAAAAAATGCGTTTAGTAAAAAACAGACTTGAAGAATCAACATGCTCATTGGAATCTACTGAATATGTTTGAATTATAAAAGTAAAGGCTAAGATAAGCATATCACTTAAAAGCAGGAAAATTAAGACTAGCCTTGGAGTCTTTAGCACAAATGAATTCCAGATGGCAATAGATCATGTACTTAAATATTATTAGGGAAAATGTGGTGACTCAATAATTTTAAGCCTACTTTTTTTTTCTTACTAGCGGCCATGTGAAAGCAGCAAGAACATCTTCATATATGGAGGGCTCAAAAAATATATCTCCTATTTCTCCTTTGAAGAAAATGTGCTTGAAGACATTACCTACAAGCCACATGAAATACTCATCCAAATTAATAAAGTCATAGTTCAATATTAAAAGAGGTTTTTCATCTTCTACAGGACTATCAAAAAGTACACCCTCAATTCAACAGGAAGCCCTCAAAGAATTCACATTCATTCGCTTAGTTTTAAATTGTTTACAGTTATATAATATGTTAGAGAGTTATAGGTGTTATGAAGTAAAGAAAACAAAGCTGGATTAGAGGAAGGGGATATGTTAGAAGATGCAAGGATGGATAAACTGCAACACAGATAACAAGAAATAAGTGTTATCTGCAGGGACATGTGAATAAAGATAGTCTTAAAATTTTTATATAATGACTTTTTCTTGCTCACATTACTACTACCATTACTTCTGCTACCATTAATGTTGTTACCATCATCATTCCTACTGTTCTTGCTTCTGCCGACACTAACGGTATAAATTATAAATACCATGTATGCGGTATTTCCCATGCTCTCAAGCACTGTAATATAAGCTTTACATATTTAATGCTCATAATAATCCCATGAAGTGGGTACTGTTATTATCTTCATTGTACGAATGCGGGCACTAAGATTCAGATATTTTTAGCAATTTGCCCAAAATCTTACCAATCTTTCACATTACCATATGATTAAAGATTAAAATCAAAACAGTTTTTTTATGAGTTTCAAAACTTAATTAACTAACCTTGTAATTAGATTTAAGCCAGCCTTTGGAAGACCTTTGCTTAAGGCAGCATGGGCCAGCAGAGTCATAATTTCCTTTAAATATAATTATACTGATTTAAGTAAAAACACCCGCACCCTCAGAAAGATAAATATGCTCAAATGCTGGCTTACAGCCTAAGATAGAAGTGAATTTTAATAAAATAAATTTTACTTTCAGTATTATCTAAAACTTAAATGTTATATGTTTTATAATAAAAACAAAATAGTAACATAAAGCAAAAACATTGAGGGTAGCCCACAGCTCCAAGAAATCTCACAAAATATCTACAATTGGTCAATAAAACATCTGCCAAAATGTCACCTTAGCCTTGGGCCAATTTTGCTTTACAGTGCAGAATAGTAATAACAAAGTTATAGCGGGGAAAAACTGACCATTTTCATTTTATGATGAGATGAAGGATTTGGATCAATTTTTGGAATCTTATGTTGGTGATTCAATTCCAAAGAGAGTCAAAATGTTTCAGGAATAAGTATCAAAAGTGTTTAGGATTCTCTTAGCAGTTACTGACAATAAAGGGTGCTTGTGGACCAGTTTGATCATTTTAATGGGCACGGTCAGCCCAAGTCCCCTTGGATCCTGCTACCATGTCTATACTCCCTTTCCTTGCTTCAGCATTCAATAGTCTCCAAAGGCCCCCAGGTACCACTCTTTCTTCTGAAGACTGTAGTCTCTGGTTACAGAGCCAGCTTTGTGTACTGGCTAAGAGATCTAGGAGCACCTGGGAATTTATATCTGTTGCCCTCAACCCCAAAATTCTTAGCCAGTAACTGACTGGGTGGGACGTATGAAAGCCCAGCTCCTTAGGTGTCTAGCCATGTGCTGTTGGTAGTGATATGGGGGGAAGCTGGAGGGACAGTGTTTCCCCTAGCTATTCTAATTCATCCATGTATTTATTTCCTTCACAATACTTCCTATAATCCATACTTATCTTGCTTTTTTTTTTTGCTAACCTATTTTATGTTTCCTCAACTAGGAATACAGGAATCACAACAAACATTTACTCCTAACTTGATTCATTCATTCCTTCATTAGAACCATCATTCATTCAGCTGATACATGTTGAGTGCCTACCAGGTTGAAACTCCGTTTTGTATGGTCTAGATAGTAGAAGACACTATGAACATACAAATATCATCCAATTCTTTCCACACTGCTCCAGAACCAATCTTTGGATGAACACACAGGATTATACTAATAAAGCTATTCATACATAAACTCTCCTGTCTATAAATACAGGGTTTTTAGATTCTGGCCACTATATTTATATCATGGTTTTTAAAGTAAGTAAAATAGTAGATGCCACATATACATTTGTGGGATGAAAATAAAATGAGCATACGTATGTTTCTACCTCCATGTCACAAGATAGGAGGGTCACAGGTTTGAGGTCAGTGTGTGAAAACTTAGTGAGACTCTGTTTTAAAATCATTATTTTTTTAAAATGGCTGGGTATAGCTAAAAGGTAGAATGGCCCTGGGTTCAATCCCCAATACCATAAAAAATAAAAATCCAGGTGTGGTGACACATGCCTGTAATCCCAGTAATTGGGAGGCTGAGACAGGAGGAAAGAGAGAGATACTAAATTAAACTAATGGGAAAGCATTGCTGTAATGCCAGTGCCCTGATTGGATAGGTGGGGTAACTGAAGCACAGGCCTATGCCTTACTGACTTACTGCCTACATACAGCTCTCTGACACAGAGCAAGAACTGCCCTGCTAAAATTTTACTTATTTCCTCTGAGCTCTTCTAAGACTTTCCTCTATTATCTGTCTGTTTTTTTTTTTTTTTCCCCTGTGCTGGGACTCAAACCCAGGGCTTTGCACATGCTGAGTAAGTGCTCTGCTACACAGCCCCCACCCCACCCTCCACTTTGTTCTTGCCTATACCTAATTTTGCAACCCCCAATCTAACTTTTCTATCTAGACCTAAAACTCTGACTTGTACTCCTTTGTGCATCCTTAATTTGCTTTTTCTTTAAACCACAGGATGTATTTATCTGGACTTTCTTGTTCTTGGGGCATCTACTTCTAAAATGCGATAACAGAACACACTTGAAATTCTTGCTGGCTGCTAGAAGACAGGGCAGTCTCACTTCCAGACTACCCTAGTCTTTACAAAACAGGGGAGGAGATAAAAATAAAACCTAGCCACCATCAAAATGAAATTTTCAAATTTTTAAAACACCAATAAACAAATGGAGAGTGAAGATAGGGCAAACTTTTACTCATGTATTCAATGAGAATGTAGTAGCTCCCTCTTACCTGTGATTTTGTTTCCCCTAGTTTCAGCTACCTGTGATCAATTACCGTCTAAACTATTAAATGGGAAATCCCAGAAAAGAAAAATCCTAGGTTTTAAATATTGTACTGTTTTGAGTGATCTGATGAAATCTCACACTTTTCTGTTCCATCCGGCCCAGGTTGTGAACCCTCCCTGGTCCAGAGGATCCACTCTATCCTCTATGCCATCTACTGTTAGTCATGAAAGGACATTAAAGGAAAATATATATAATCAATAGTAAATAGCAAGTCAAATAAATCTACATTTCCCTGGTCAGTTGCCTATAAATATTCTTTTTAGGCAATGCTTAATATAATTAAAAAGTCATCTAGGTTTTTTCCATTTCCAAAATTTGGGCATCTTTAGTCCTTACTTCCGTCTCTTTTATGGACAAATTTCTCTTGCCAATCTTGTAACCTCAATTTCATTTGTTTAGTCACAAGCCATTCACATTTTATGACCTTATATTAAACCAATTCACTTCCTCTCACACTGAAAATAGAAAAATGAAATATTAGCATTGATCTCATAGACGCCAAACACAAAACTCTTTGAGAAGTTTTTATTCCTTTGGAAGGTTTTACCATTTATAGTGTTCATTATTCCTTCCTTGAAAACCTTCTCAAACCATTCTTTTCTCTTTTCTGGTTCAATGCCTGACCTTTTTTTCCCTCTCAGTCCCATTTTTGTTCAGATGCCCCTACAGATTTAGCATCCCAAAATTTGGGACTCAAAATATAATTTTTTGTCCTCTATATAATCCTTCATTTAGAGAATTCATATATTCTCAATCCTTAAAATATTTTTACTATTAAAAATCTGAGACCTATTAGTTTTTACTTGAGGCCAGAATTGTATTGGTAAGGCAATTGGATTTTCTTAATTACTGCAATTACCCGAGGTTCAAAATTAAGAAAGCTGGATCCTGTACTCCAACCACACTTCCCACAGAGTGCCATCTTCTATTAACTTTGTACCATCATTCTCCCAACTGCGGTGCTCAAAAGTCCACCACAGGGATTTCCTTTATTTCCTACATCCAATTGTATTAAAACTATCAGATAAACACCCAGGTGTTATTTTGACATGCCTACTGTGGCATTTTTATTCACTCTACAATATATACATTAATGTCTTTCTGTTTTCCATCTCACTATGATCTGGCTTGCTGGTTTGTTTTGCTAAAGGCTGAGTCATTCTCCCTAATATTGCCAAATAAAACATCTTAAAATATGATTTTCATAATGTGTTCTGCTTAAGTGTTTTCCTAGGTTCCTCACTGCTGAGGTTATGAAATGTAGCCTCCTTTGTTTTTAAAGCTATCCATGAGTTGGCCCTGACCTACATTTCTCATGTTCATTTCCTCTTCTTAATATGCTGTAATTGTTTGTTGACCCACCATCCCCAAATATCCTTGCCCTCTCTGCCCCAATAACTTAGCTCCTGCTTGCTTCACATCCATACTTAGAATGTTCTGCTTCTTTTTCTATACATGTTCAACATTTAGAAGGAGGCAGACAAATGGAAGAGAACACACCATCAAAAACTGGCATACATCTGTAATCCTAGTACTTGGGAGGCTGAGACAGGGGGATTGTAGGCTCAAGGCCAGCCTCAATGATGTAGCAAGACCCTGTTAAAATAAAATGAAAAATAAAATAAATAGGGCTGGGGAAATAGCTTGGAGGAAAAATACCCCCGGGTTCAACCCCAAGTAACACAGACACACACACACACACACACAAAAAAAAAAAAAGGTATATCTTCTTTGACACTAGCAAGGCTCAGACTATTGCATCAAATGGCTAATAGCTATAAATCCCTCATTAGATAATTAATTTACTTATAACATTCAATGACTATTTTAAGACCTACTTTTTGTGCTGGAAATAGCATAATGAATAAAAGAGACAATGTTCTACTCTCACAGAACTTATATCAACAATAACAAAATGAAAGCACACTATAGCAAATAGTATTAACTAAGCTCTAGATATAAAAATCACAAGAAACAGTATATTAGATAGTAAGAGGGGAGGGGACATATCTAAGCTAAAATCTGAAGACTATGACAAACCAGGCCAGGCAGAGCACCAGAAAAGAAGGGATAAAGATCTAGCCTACTGGCAGCACCAGGGGGTAGGGGGAGAAATACTAGGCTTTGCAACATAATATTAAAACCAGAGCTTGAGGGATTTTTTTTGATAGGTTGAATTACAATTGAATTGTTTTCTGATAGGGGTAAAGGAAGAGAAGTTTCAAAGATGATTTTTAGAGTTTTTATTTGAGAAAGTACTAAAGTCCCAAAGAAAAGAAAGAAGACTAGAAGAAGGACAATGCTATTGGGGAAATTATTAATTCTGCATTGAAAATTTTTGCTCAAATTTGTTATGGTTTAGACCTGAAATGCCCCCCAAAGGCTCCTGTGTTGAAGGCTCGGTCCCAGTACAGCAGTGTTCGTTCAGAGGTGGGGCTTTGGGGAGGTGACTGGGTCATGAGGGATCGGACTTCATCCATGGATCCATCCACTAATGACTGAATGGGCTCCTGCAAGATGGCAGAGGCTGTGGGAAGTGGGACCTGGTTCAGGGAGTGGGTCTTTGTGGGGAGTGCCCTTGAAGACTATATCTTGTTCCTGGCCCCTCTTTCTATCTCTCTCTCTTTCTCTCTCTCTCTCTTTCTCTTTCTCTCTCTCTGCCTCCCAAATGCTGTGAATAAGCTGGGGGTGGTCTTCGTGACCTTCCTCTGTCACGCCCTTCTGCCATAATGCTCCATCTCACCTCAGGCCCATGGAGCCATCACACCATGAACTGAAAGCTTTGAAACCATGAGCCCCGATGATTTTTCCCCCTTTAAGTTGTTCATGTCAGGTATTTTGGTTACAGCAACAACAAAGCTGACTAAAAATTTATTTTATGCCTAAGAATGAGATTAGTCAGCTCACCATAGGAGCAGAATTCAAGAAAGAGGTCTTGGTGGGAGATAATGACAATTTGGGAGTGCTCAGCATATAGATGAAAATTTAGAGCAATGAGATTATACAAGATCACCCAGGGCGTGACAGTCCAATGAGAACAAGACCACAGAACTGATTTCTAGAGAGGGAACCAGTAAGGGAGACTAAAAAAAACAGTGAAAGGGAAGAGTAGAGAGCTGCATTGGAAGCCAACTGACAGTTCTTCAAAAAGGAGGAGTGCAGAGTTGTTTCCAATGCTGCCACATCAATCTAGATGATAACTAATACAGTATTGAGGGCTTGATGCTTTTTGAATAGCTTTCTGACTCTCACCATCCCCCCAACCATGTCTTCTATAGTGCAGGCATTCAATCAGCCGTCATTAGCCGTCTCTCTTGCCCCTACTGCATCACGTTGTCAGGTAAGAATTTACGGTGACAAGTTTCCTAGGGAAAGTATAGTCCTGGCTTAGCTCAAGAGTAATTTGAAGGCACTACATCCAGTACACACTCTAAAAGTCCTTCAATTAGTATAAATCCTTCAGGTACGGTACCCATTTCCAAGCCCGAAGTGGCTGTGGCTAAGTGGCTGTAGATACTCATTTCAATCCATCTTTTATTCATGTCAGCTTTAGTCACATTTACAGTTTGAGGAGTCTATTACCTCAAAATGCCTCCCCGGAGGAGGACAAAAGTTACTAAATAAATCAGTATATATATTAAGCACCAACCAGTATTCCACATCAACTTTTTTTTTTTTTTTTTTTACTTTCAGACTTCATGTCCAAAACCAATCTCCTATTTCTAGAGAGAAACAGGGACAAAATTGTGCACTTAGCATTCCCATCATTTCCACATGAAAACTCAATATTATCTGGTGTTCAAAATGACCCCAAGTAGATAGAAGACCGTGGGTGGCCTAATGAAATCCATTCCCCTCAAAGACTCAGAAGTATTCTAGTTCTGAGCTCAGATTTTCCAGTATTTCGATGCAGTCACTATTTAAAAGTCTACTTGAGGAACGGACCGAACTTTTTCTCTGCCTGCCTTCCTCCCAGGCCCGATGACCTTTATAAATGACAGCAAATCTCTGTTGAATGAAAGATGAAGGGAAAGAGGAAAACATTAAGATATTTTGTCCTACTTTTTGGTGACTTGTTGAAAATAATCATGGGGCCTATTTGTCACTCTGGAGCTTTGTCTCTTTTTTCCCCGTACCATCTGACAGGCTCAATGAAAAAAGTGCAGGTGAAGATGAATTGGCAGCAGTATCATTTCTGCTCGGTCTCCTGGTCTTTCTAATTTTTCTTCAGATGAAATATATATACAATATCAAGCCAGTTAAGTGAAAGAAACATCTATAGGGAGAAGGAGAGTAACTAAGTCCTTTCTCCAGTATAGAAACAGCTATTAAAAAATATCTGTCTCTTTCACTTTCAACAGTCCAGTTATACCTCTACTCTTTATATCTATAAAATGAAAATGTGTTTTCCCTTGGAAAAGAGAAATGACAGATGGTTTGGGGATGCAGGGGATTGAGAGGAGATGAAGGGAGGGAACCGAGAACTTAGGCTAAATAAATACCAACAGCAATAAACCAAGTTGGGGGAAAGATTGTATTCTACAAGACATTGTCAGGATGAAATATTTTAAGTTAAATATAACAAGTCACTCAAGAATATACAGGAGAAAATAATATGGCCATGAAAATAACTTTAAATGATGATAGAGGATAGTATCCCATATGAAGCAAACTTTAAAGCTACAGGAAACTTTTCAAGGTTCACTGAATCATCTGGCATTAGAATACTGTCACAGAGCCCTTGCTTAAACATGCTGCAACAAAAATCTTCCTTATCATAAGGCTCATCCTTTTGTTGAACATCATTTCCTCATTTCAGACTAAGGCAACTCGTGTGCATCAGTCCTAATTTAAATAATTTTCCTATTGCTCAAGAAAAGTTAAATTATTTCATATTTTCAGTAAGAAATGTCTTCTCAACATTTATCCCTTAGTCAAGCATTCTTGTATATTTTGCTTTTGCATCGTTTTTGCTTATTTTAACTCATTACTATCTTGCATATTGAGATGATGCCCTTATCTTTGTATTTCTTGAATTAATAGTGATTTTAAAATATTATGCCCAATACTTTCATATAGAAGTTAATTGCCTAAGGCATTATTATTTTTAAAAAGGCATTGTTAAGCCATATTGAATTGATGTTTAAGCAAACCACTAAGGTTTTTTTAATCTATTTTTCCTTTGTTCCCCCATGGAATAATGGGGGATTTTTCCAATAGTCCAATTATCCCTTCACCCTAGCAGTGTTTATATCTATAAATGTACATGTCTTTTCCCTTGTAAAAGAGAGATGACAGTTGGTACAGGAGCAGATTAACCTGTGCTTAAGCAATTGGGTTATTAAAACTAGTGTGAGAGTTGAAGTTCAACACAGCCAAATATTCTACTCTAGCCAATAAATATGAGCAGAGGTGACCTTTGTAACTCCTAAACAGAACTATTTAAGAGCCAAGGTGTGGTCCCCTTTCCCTCCACCCCTCTCCCTCCCCTCAGCTGCTATGTTACAAAGAGCTCTTAGAGTATTGTAATAAATTCAAAGTAATTTTGAATGAAGTGTCTACACATGTAGAATAGCTTTCCTGAAGCAGTCTTTAAGGAAGGAAAAATTGATTTCTCCCACCTCTGGCTTATCCTGGCTGATTAAAGCAATAAATTAGAGTCAGCACAGGAATTCCATACTTGGTATGATCTGTATATGAACCTGCTCTACTCACACCACCACTACACAGAACGAGGGCTGTTGTGCCACCATGCCCAGCTAGTTCCTAAAGATTTCATCCCCAAATACATACCTCAGTGTGTAGGAATCACTCATCACCCATGGGAAGAAAACAGCTTGGTGGACAAAAGGCTAAGAGTTTCTCAAATTCTCAAAGTTGTTTGTGAACAAGAGAATTGTTTTTAAAAAATTATTTTATAAGAAACTATATATGTTGGAGGAAGAATTGAAACCTGTATTGCAGGAAAGATCTGAAACGCACATGGCATATCAAAAAGTTCGATTGCCCTGCTTGAGTCATAGGCCTATGAGAGGGAGACATGTAGATAAAATGCAAGCAGTTTTCCTTAAATTGTGTCAGAAGAACCGGGAGTAAAAGGACCCCTTCATTTACCAATTTCCTTCATTAATAAAAATAAACCAGGGCCAGGTGTGTTGACATCCAGAAGTTTGAGGCCAGCCTGAGCAACATAGTGAGACTATGTCTCTGAAAATTCAATCAATTCATCAACAGATGAATGTATTATGAAATTATAGGATATACACACAATGGAATTCCACTCAGCCATAAGCAAAAACAAAATTATGACAATTGCAGAAGGACGGATGGAACTAGCGACTAGTATTCTGTGAGATAAGCCAGTCACAGAAAGTGAAAGGTCATATGTTTTCTCTCATATAAGAAAGCTAAGGAGAAACTGGGTTACAAGAGAAACTCCAGATAAAGAAGAAGAAACCCCAGTAGAGTGATGGAAGGAATCTTGGGAAGGAGGTGGGTGGAGGAAGGGAGACTTGATGAAGGAGACACTTTAATATATAAAATTATCCATGCCAATCTCAGTATCATGTAAAGGGAAGGAGACAAATTGGGATGGGATGGGGGGAACTCACCAAGTGCTATGTGCATGTTCCTATCACTCTGAACTTCATTATTATATGTGATGGCAATGCACCAATAAAAGTATACATAAAAATTCATTTAATGAATCAATCAAAACAAATTAGGAAAGATAAATGGAAAACACTGGACTTAACTCCTAAAATATTATATGTATAATTGGTTTTCGTAATATTTGTATTTATTTGTTGTAGTGTTAGAAATATCAAAAGAAGTGTTCTTGTTGTTATGTTTTCTATGGGTTCCTTCATTTTAATTTAACCCATATGATTTCAAATTTCTTAATTGTAAATAATTTTAACTTCTGGATGGTAATTATTGAGACTGGAGAAAAATGACTTATAATTAATGAGTATTTAATGTATTTGAGAGGGAAAATGTGGTTTTATGTTCCCTTTAGGGTTGATTGCAAGAAATAAAGCATCAGTCAGTAAGAAAATAATTGATAATACACTTCCAATTTTAAAAAGTAATTCATACTCTAACAAGTAATTGTTGACAGAATTTTCAGAACCATATGGTGGCCCTTAACAGTGTTAATGAAGCAAAATAGTATCTTGTCTAATATTCTTTTCCATTACTAATGAAGAAACATGCATGCCTACTAAAATACATATTTTTTGGGGATATATTTATTCCTCTGGAATTATTCATATCATGCTCTTTTGCTATTTTATTTACTATCTGTTGCATTTATATATTTAATAAATGTTTGTAAAAAGTGCAATAGGAAAGACCATGAAAATTATCCATTACCATCTAAAACTAGCAAGTGGAAGCTAAAAACCATTCAATATTATCTTAGTGGTAGAATGCTAAAAGGTCACTTTAGGTGACTCATAAAGAATTTTTGCCTAAATACCAATCCTATAGCTCTATGACTTTATAGGAACTAATGAGAAGAGAGATGAAAAGTAAGCAACTCTGAGGCAGCAATCAACAAATTCAAAGCCTCTCAGATCCATTAGAGGCAATTTAAATATGAAGGAGATATTCAATGATATAAAGGAACCACTGCTAATTCCCAAGGGTTCATAAAGACATGGCGCTGGTGTCAAGGAAAAAGTTCTGAGTCTGCACATGATAATGGCTTTAGCTTTTAAATAATACAGGAAAATATATAAAATAGAAAGGGAAATAATGTGAAACACTAGGGGCAAAGTTGATCATTGTTGAAGTCAGGTAATAATAAATGGGAGTTTGTCATATAGCTGTCTTTACTTTTATATGCATTTGAAATTTTCCTTAATAAAAAATTTAAAGAAAATAAAATCATGTGTGAGCTGAGCCTATAAGGTGAAATTAAGTATAAAAACTTGTAGAGAAAGCAGGATTAAACAGGGAAATGAATAATTTGGTGAGTTTGTAAAGATTTCTGGTGCTAGTCCTTATAACAACTAGTTCTCTCTTTTTAAAGGCAGGTTGGTGATTTTTTTTCAACCAAATAATCCCCCAAAAATCCTACTTCAAGAGGATGAAAAAGCTAGTGAGCAATGTCTCAAAAAACTTTCCAGTGAATATCACTGATTATGATTTAAATGGACCTTTATTTCCTTATGGAATAATGAGGAAAATTCAATAACTTTGGTTTCAGTCCGCATTCTCACTTCTGGACCCAAAATGCCTGGTGAGCACAAGTTAGAGGAAGGAAAATTTATTTGCTCATAGTTCTGGAGGTTTCCAAGGTTTCAGTCCATATTCATCTTGGGTCACATCTGCAGAGTTCAGGGCATGGCAGTAGAAATCAGAGAGCAAGGATAGGGGTGAGGGACATATATATAGTCACCAAGGACACCTGCAGTGACATGTCTCCTCCAGTCACACCCTACCTGCCTACCTTACCACCAAATCTATTAATCCAGCAATGGATTTATCCACTGGTGAGATTAGAACCCTCATGTGTCAATTATATCATCTGTGAACATTAATACTTCCAGGGGGACGTTCTATATGCAAACCATAACAACATTATTGGGCTCATATATAATCTCCTTTAAATTAAAATTGTTTCATATAACTCTGGTAAAGAGACAAACCCTTTGCCTATTTTGTGCCTCAGGGAATCTCTTCCCTTTGGTAGGAAGCCTAGCAAGCAATGAGCTCAGTCAGAATGCCTCCATAGAAGAGCTTCAGGGTCTTCGGGTAAAAGTACCAATGCTCCTTTGAATATTAAGGTAACTTATTAGTTGCTTGTGCAAAGTTTACCACAGACTTAAAAACCAGAAACTTATTTTCTTACAATTCTGGAGGCTCCAAATCCAAGATCAAGGTGCCAGAAGGTTTGGTTTACTCTGAGACCTCTCTCCTTGGCTTTTAGATGTCCATCATGACCCTGTGTCTTCTCATGGTCTTCCCTGGGCATGTGCCCTTGTCTAATTTCCTCTTATAACTATTTCAGTCACATTGGACTAAGCCCCCATTCTAATACCTGATTTATTCTTTATTTCCTCTTGTAAATAGACCTTATCTACAAATACACATTGAGATACTAGGGGTTAGGGCTTGAACAGATAAATTTTAGGGAGACAATTCAACCCAGATCAAGTAAGAAGTTCACATTTTGCATAGCTAGGCATTTATTCTCTTTCCCCCAAAAACCCTATAAAAAAAGAAAAATGGTTAGGCACTGATTATCTTCTGGAAAACCACAGAGTGTCTTCCACTTTTAAATACTTGTCTAAAAATACTTATTGCAGAGGTATTGAGATTGAATGAAGAAAATCATTCTCACACTTCCATGTGGAATCTTTTCTTGAGAACCTTCATTTTGTCTTATGACATGTGTCACTAGTACATCTGTATACACTGAAGAATATAGGGTAGAATAGTAGTGTAAGCCAGCTATAACTACAATTCCAATGCTTACCTCTAAAGAAATATTTAAATTATACAATTTGCATATTATAATAAATGAACATATATACTATTCAACATTTACTGTGTATTTATCATATACTGGGCATTGAGCAGAGAGTTAATGATACAGTTCAAAAGAGTCCTCTTCTTTCACTGAGCTTACAATCTAATGAAAGCACAAGTCAGTGGTTGCTACATAGTATGACAAGTTATCAGAGGTAACTATAGAAGCATGGCGCTGTGGCATCTAAAACAGGCAAACAATTATTAGGAAATAGGAAAGTGACTGTAGAAGGCTATTTCAGGGAAGCAACTGAAAACCATACATAAGTTAAAAAGTAAGATGAATCTGTGGAATATAAATAATTCAGTATGACTAAAACAGATATGCATATGTAGAACTGAGGTAGGATAGAAGAAATAAAAGAAATATGTAGAAAGAAGACATAAAGGGAGAACAAGGAAAATGTCATCTTAATGTGAAAGCCTGTCTCAAAATTCCTCAATACCCTTACTCCTCAACCAGGCTGGTTAGTCCAAAAAGTTTCTGAGGAATTTACAACTCATTACCTTGAGCACTGTTTACTATCCTCAGGGAGGACTCTGTTGACCAGACAACAGAGGCCACCTGTCTTGGCCAACATTCTCACTGATATAATCCAAAACAACTCACCACACAACATAGAGTAAAGAAGATTTATTTGCTCCACAGTTCTCTTGGAGATTTCAAGTTCAGTCCATGTGTGGCCAGGGTCTGCAGATCTCAGGGCATGGTGGTGAGAAGCAGAGAGAGGAAGAGAGTAAGGGATCTGTTGTCACATCATGGAGACCATAAGCCAGAGAGCAAGTAAGCATGGGGATTCAAAGACAAAAGCATAATCCCTAAGGCCACAGCCCCAGGGACCCACCTTCTCCTGCCACATCCCACTGGCCTATGTTACCACCCAGTAAATCCATTACAATGGATTTATCTACTGATGAGATTACAACCATCAGGACTTAATTATATCAACCCTGAACATGAGCTCTTCAGGGGATATTCTATATCTGGTTCTGAAGCACCCAGAGGTGTCATCTCTTTGGATACTGTTAGCCATCCCACCTGTAAATAGTCTAAACCAAAGAGCAATCTCCTTAAGTACTGTTAGCTGTCCTGGAACAGGTTAAACAAAATGAATACCTACTGATAAGACAGTGAGGCACTGTTATGTCGTGAAAGATGATGGAAACCCCCTAAGTCATTTCCTGACTACTGGACTGATTTCATCCTTGTGTACCTCCCTCCCACCCACACCTTGTGAAAGTCCCCTATGAAAAAAATCCCTACACTCCCAGTGTGTCTCTCACTCTTGAGGTTGCCTGCATTCTCTTTTGAATGTGTATTTTCTACTTTCCTAAATAAATCTCTGTTTATGTCTCTGGCATGTGCTGAAATTCTTGTCTTTTACATAAGCTATGGGCCCCACCAGTCCTGAAGTGAGTTCCCCTCTCCCCCTCTCTGGGAACTGCTGGGGACCCTTCATGGAATCAACCCTTTTCCCGGGATAAAATGACAATGAATGAAGTGAAGGAGGTAGGCAGGATTATATCAGCTAAATAAAGCTTAAATGCTCTCATCAAATGTATTGGATCCACTAAAGTATTTGAAACAAGTAATTGGAATAATTAGATTTGCATTTTAGAAAACTTCCAATAGGAAAGGCCACTGCTGTCCTGGAGGTTAAAATATCGAGACCCCGCATTATTGGGCCTGGAAAGCAGATGACAGGCACAAGCTATTGCAGTGTTTTTAGACTATCAGGACATGGAGAGTGATCAGATGCTGCAGTTCAGTGGGATAAAAACAACTAGGATGCTGCCCAGATTGATGAGGTAGAATAGTAGAGATAAAATAGTAGGCAGAAAGGAGACAAATTGGGAAGGAAAGAAAAATATAGTTTTAAAAATCTAAAATACTTCATAATCCTTAGCTTACTCTGCAAGGCTTGCCCAAAGAAGCCAGGCCCATACCTTGAAAACCACAATGGGCTGGCTTCACATCTGAAATTCCTGAGGCGATTAGATCCTAGAGAAAGAGCCTCACCTTCTGCCAGAACTCCGCTTGCCTCAGTTTCCTGGGGGGAGGATCCCAGAAAAAAGTTACACCTTTTGTTAGAAAAGCCCTGCACCCTGCTGGCCACCCGACTTCTCTGCTCATCTCTGCTCCTGGAAAGTCCGTCTCGAGGAAATCCACATCTTCAAAGAGAAGGCCGCCATCCCATGGTACCCCACTTCCTTCCATGGTGCCCCCGCACCCCCTCTCTAGTGGGCCTATAAGAAAAAGGATATGTTAGAGCCAAGAAGCTCTTTGTCTTGCTCTCTCTGCAGCCGCTCTCATGCCTCTCTGATCCCCTCTCTGCAGCCGCTCTCTGCTACGGTTTTCACAGACCCTTGAGATGGCCCGTGTCTCTCCTGAACATGTAGTCCCACCTTTCTTGAATTAAACCTTTGCCTTTTCTCTGACTGGTGCATGTTGAAATTATTTTCACCATGGAAGCCAGGAACCCACAGAATTCATCATGTCTTCTCATGGCAAGATGACTAGCCCATGATACCAAGGGGGCGGGGATTAGAATGAGTAGATCTATAGAATAAAGGATATAAAATAATGAATTAAAATTATGGGATATACACACTGTTATAGTTAGATATAAAATGTCCCCTAAAGAACTCATTTATTATTGTTTGGAGCTAATGTAATTGGGTCATGAGGGTTGTAATCCCAATGGGTTTATCCAGGTGGTGGCTTGGGCTGGTAGGGTGTGGCTGGAGGTGGTGGGTCCCTGGGGGTTCAGCCCTGGGTATTATATATGGTACCTGCTCCCCCTGCTCCTTCTCTTGCTTCCAGCCTCTCCCTGATTCCATGCCCTGAGATCCGTGGTCCCCAGCCTTACATGGATTAAACCATCAGCAAATAAATCTTCCTTCCTCTAAGTTATGTGGTCAGGTCTTTAGATTATGGTTGTGGGAATGTCGACAGATACACACACAATGGAATTCTACTCAACAATAAAGAAGAACAAAATTATGTCATTTGCAGAAAAAGAACATTATGTTAAGTGAGATTAGCCAGTCACAGAAAGTGAAGGGTCATATGGTTACTTTCATATGCAGAAGCTAGGGAGTAATTGGGATATAAGAGGAACTTTAGATAATGGAGGAGAAAGCCCAGTGTTGTGAGGGAGGTGGTCTTGGGGAGGGTTGGGGGGGAAGGAGAATTAATGAAGGAAACACTTCCATTGACATTATGTACATATGTGAGAATACCAATGCCAATCTCAATATCATGATATTATGTATGGGGAAAGGGGGAGAGCGGGGCAGGAGATGGGGGAAAACTCACCAAGTGCTGTGTGTATGTGTGTGTGTCACTATCACTATGAACTACATTATGATGTGAGACTATAATGCACCAATAAAAGTATAAAAATAAAGAAAAACAAAGGGTGTAAGTTCAATATTAGATCATTTACTTTAAGATATTTTTGGAACTTGCAATTGGGTGCACTTAGAAAAGCAATTGAATATACTAGTCTGGATTAGAGGTACAAATTTGCAAGGACTTAAAGCTATATTTTGGATAATTTTTTCTAGTCAGGATTTTAATTCTCTTCAGTTACTCAGTCTGCTAATAAACCTATCTGTGGAGTATTTAATTTTGGCTATTGCGCTTTTAATTCATACTTGTTTTATTTGCTTTTATTCCCAAATGAGACTTGCCATTTTTATAGTTTTCAGCTTCCTGCAGAGCTCTTCAGACTTGTATTTTATTTTCTTGAGCACATGAAACATAATTGTTTTATAATCCATACTAGATGATTCTGACATCTGAAGACTTAGTGGGTCTGTTCTGTTTGTTGCTTCTGTAGTTTCTCCCTCAGGAAGCCTTGATTGATTGTGTGCTTGGTGATCTTGGACTTCATGCAGCTCAGAGTATTTACAAATTATATATAAGAATAATTTGAACCCTAAAATAAAGGGAACATCTTCCAGAGAGGGCTCATGTTTATTTCTGTAAAATACATGGTAGCAGTATGCTGGGATCTCAAATTCTGGCCTAGACTCCATGGACCACCCAGACAATGCAAACTGCAGCTTCCAATCCACGTAGTGCTGATTTACTTCTGGCTCAACCATATGAGTTCCCAGCTTATTGTGGGGAATAGCTCTATTAGAATATTACCCTCTAGGGATCCTTTGTCTTGGTTTATGCAGCTTGCTCTGGATGAAGCCATTGCATAAAAGTTTAGTTCTGAATACATTAATAGTTTTTGAGCTCTGCTTACCTCTCTGAATTCCTGGGGATTTTTTTTAAATTTAATCTGGGTATTATTTGTAACATTATCAGGAAGTTTGTTATTTAAAGTAGGCAATTTTGTTGTTTTTCATTGGTATTGTTAGTGATTTTTCAATGAAATAGATGGTCTGAATTATCTATCCTGCTATTACCAGAAGCTAGAATTATCAATTTGTAAATACTTAGCAAGTAGATACATATTAAATGTATGGGTATAAATGAGGCAAATATAGTGAAAAGATGAACGGTTTAAGGACAGCTCTTTGAAAATGTCAAAATGTTGAGCCAACAAGTTCATAAAAATAACATAAAAATTAAAGATTTGGAACAAAACCAGAAGAAATCAGAAAAGATAAGGGGAAAGCTGGCTGTGTGGATGAGAGAATAGCAAATGCTGAATGAAGCAGAGACAATGAATAATGTAAAGCCAGGAAAATAATTAATGGATCTGCGCATGGGAAAGCATTGGTGATTTTAGCCAGAGCACTTTCAAAGAAGTGGAGGAGACAGAAGCCAAATCAGCGCTAGCGTGAATGGGAGCGGAGGACACAGAGTGAGCTCTAAATATGCTTTCAAGATGTTTTAGAAGAGGGAAGGGAAGACAGGACCAGGGAATCCAGAGTGAGCTTGCGATGCTTCCTTCCATCCTGAGTGGTTCTCAAGAATAAGTACATTCTTTGGAAATGAACCCCTAGAGAAAATGTAACTTAAGACATGCAGGCGAGAGGATGCATTGGCAGAATTTTCTTAAATACAAATGAATGAAGCCCACTTAAACTTACTTTATAAACAAAGACATTTTATTGCTTCATAGACTTAAGGTGCTATGCTGAGGGCTCAAATGCTGTCTTTAGTCTCCACCTGTCATCTCTCAGTGAGGCTGACGTAGCTCTTACCATCTCATACCTACACATTTTTCTCAGTACCTCTAACAGAAGGTTCCCAGAGAAGACAAAGGGGATTACATGCACCATCCTAAACCTCTTTTCTCCTGGCTAGGGGGACAAAGTATATTAATTGATTGTATTTAGATTATATACATATCTCTATAACATGAAGAGCTGATCTACTGACAATTATGAAGTATTTGGGAAGGATGCTCCCCTGGCAAAAACAATAAATGTTGAATTGGTGGGAAAGAGATGGCATAAGCTATTGTAGGAAGCAGAGAGTGATAGATTCCAAAGAACAGGTTTGAGGATAATCCTTCCATTCTTTATTAATAACTCGATTATAATTGGAGGGGATGGGACAATAGATAATGAGCAACTAACAGATAATCTGTTTTTGAAAGAACTTATAAAATATTTAGTAAGTCAAAAATTAAATATTCTAAAATCTTTATTAATGTGGGGGAAATTACAATTCACCTCATCAATGTGAAAAAATATGTCCAAAGCATCATGTGAAAATGAATATCCCCAAAATTACAGAGGCAGAAATCCCTGTGGACTAAACCAGATGAAAGACTAAAATGCAGATGAATTTGAAGAGCAGGAAAAGAAGAGGAATTTAAAAGGATAAAGAAAGAGAATCAAGGAAGATTTGAGATTCACTTTGATTGGTGATGGTCATGTGATGACCCAAAATGTATTACTGAACTTTGAATAGAAAAAAAATACAAATGACAGATTTTCATAAGTCATCAATCTCTTAATAAAACCAGGGAGGCAGAGGCATTTTTTTATTATACAGAGAGAAAACGTGACATATAGATACAGTAGTGTTCCTAATATTAATAGTAGTGTTCCTAATATTAAGTTGCTCCGTTTTATCTGACATTGTGTGTCTTGGTCTGGACAAAGTAGTAGAAAGAGAGTATATTCGTCGACTTCTCAACACTACAGTGAGATAATTGAGGTAATTTTCATAAAGGAAAGAGGTTTATTTGGCTCACACTTTTGGAGGCTGAAAATCCAAACAACACAGTGCAGACTCAGGGAGAGAGAGAGAGAGAGAGAGCGCGCGCTGAGGCTGGCCGCGAACCCGGATCCTCCGGTCTCCGCCTCCCAAAGTACTGGGATTACAAGCATGCGCAACCACGCAGGCTTCTTAATCCCTTTTGAAGACAGGACTCCAATGATCCAAGGACCTTTCAGTAGACCCCAGCTCTTCAAGGTTATACAGCCCCTCTCAGTACTGTCCCCTGGGGCCAATTTCCAATCTTGGGGATCCTTGGAGGACACCTGAACCATATCGAAATCACAGCAGATGGAGAATGAGTCTGGAGCAGCACACAAATGGTTTGGAAAACTCTCCAGGCAAATTTGATATGTAACCTCTCCAACCCTACCAGAGAATCAGTTTCAGAGAGTTAGCGTAGATTCTTAGCTTCATGGTTTTTAATCTTGTACATGTTTTGCCCCATGATTTCTAGATCAGATTTATATTCACAGAGTACTTATATTTGGTCATTAAAGACATGAAAAGAATCTCCGCTTACTAATGGTTGACTAAAATACAAATTGTAGCACTAATGGTTCATCTTTTTTCTTAAGAAGACTAAAAAAAATTTAAAGACTAGAGTATACAGTGATAGATAAGGTAGTGGAAAATATGGAGTTTTATGTGGGTTTGTTAGGAGGATACAATTACACAGCATTTCTCAATTGCAATGGATAATATATATCAAAAAATTAAATATATAATCTCTTCAACCTGCTGTTATGCTTCCAGAAAACTATCTTGAAGAACCAAATTCAAATATACAAATTTGCAACTATAAGGATGATTATTACTTGTAACTTTGAAAATGTCAATATCAAACAAATACTGGTGGGTTCAATATATTTTATTTATGTCAAAGAGACACAGGAAATATATCTGAAACTTTTTGCTTTTCAAACAAGGTCTAACTAAGTTGCTGAGGCTGGCCTCAAACCTGTGATCCTCTTGTCTCAAGCCTTCCAAGTAATGACATTACAGGTGTGTGCCACTGAACTGACCGAGCTGAAACTGAAACATTTAAACAGGATAAGATCAATGTGTATGTATTCACATTTCTACTATGCACAAACCGGTGAAGAAAGCAGAGTAAAATCAGTATTGTAGCAGTTTTACATTATATATAAATATGTTTAATTAAGCATTAAAAATAACTAGAAAAGTAAAAGCAGATAATTAGTAGTGCTCACAGGGATAGTGTGTTACAGAGGTAAATTGCACTTTCTATGTCTCTGACTGCTGAAAAACTTTAACACCAAACATGCGTTAATAATAAAAATGCTAATTAATGAAACAGTTCCATTTTATAATAAAGTGGTTATTGTAAACCCAAAATTTGAACCATTAAAAAGGAAGAATTGAAAGGGTTCAGTAAAAATTGAATATAAATTACTGTGAAAAACAAAAGAATCTTACAAATCTGGTTTTAGTAGGTTTGAATGGTGGTGTCAATAACAATATGATAGGAAAATGAAATCAGAAATTCATTTTGGAGTGTACTACAGTAGTTTTCAGTTGCAACATTTATCTCATTTCATTTAACTACTACTTGACTATGTGTCTTCCAAATATATACTTTAGCTTTTTCATCTCCTGGCAAGAAGCTTCACACAGCAGGCACTTGATGTAAGTCTATTGAATAAATAAATAAATTCCAACTTGAAGTTTAAAAATAGTTATGGATGTATCTTGAGAGTAGATTGATAGTATAACTTAACTTACATGAAAATTTTAGTCTTAATACTAAAACTTGAGGCCAGGCATGGTGGCGCATACCTGTAATCCCAGTACTTGGGAGTCTGAGACAGCAAGATCACAGGTTCACAGCCAGCCTCAGCAACTTAGCAAAACCCTTCACAACTTAGTGAGACCTTGTTTCAAAATAAAAAATTAAAAACTAAGGTGGAGGTATAACTTGGAGGTAGAACACCCCTGGGTTCAATCCCTGGTACCACCAAAATAAAAGTATATTAAAATTTGGGAGAAACCATGCTGAAGTAATCACAATGAATATGCTATCTTGAAAAGATGTGTCCAGGTAGATAGAAAAATAAAGAACGGATGGAGGAGGAGGAGTAGAAGAATGAGGAAGTAATGTGTGCTTACACCAGAAGGAAGAAACTAAGATAGATGGGCTAACAGAAGCTGAAGAGGAGGAATATTTTAAAAAACAGCAATTTTTAAAAAATTAAGTGACTTAATATGCAATATAACAAGCAACCTGGAACACTAACACAGCTTTTGGCACGGAGATCAGTGTTGGACTTTGAAAGAGTTTGTGTATGACTGAATAAATTATTTGCTAAATATTTGATAGAATTCACAAATGCAGCCATTTGGGTCTGGAATTCTCTTCATGGAAAACTTGAAAATTTATAATTCAGTTTCTTTACCATAGTTTCCATTTTTTCTTGTATCAGTTTCAGTAAGATGTGCATTTCAAAGATAATTTTCCACTTCAAATAATTACGGTGTTATTGGCATAAAGTTGTTTATGATATTCCTTATTTATCCCTTAAGCCAGGTGGCTGAGTAGTGTTGTCCCTTTTATCATTTCCAATGAATCCTGAAACACAAATGAATTGAAATAAACACAATGAAACACAAATGAAGTGAAATAAAACACAAATGGATTAATCTTGCTAGGACCTTAATCATTTTTACTAATTCATCCAATAAGCAAATTTGATGATGAAAGACTGAATTTCAAAGTTTAGAGGCATCCACAACCTCTCACCAAGACCCACACAATGTGGGTAATTTTTTTGAGAGTAGGATTTATATGCTAATAAGCCAAAAACTTTTAAAAATTCAAATTACATGACAATCCATCTCACTCAGCTGCTCACTTTATTCATTCATTCAACAAATATTTTTGAATACTTCTTAGAGTTTAAGTACTGTTCTAATATTCACACATACACTTCTTCAGTAATAAAAATTATTTAAAGTTCCTAATTAACACAATTCTGCATTATGGAATACAAAACACACTCCATCTACTTCATCTACTTCTCTGCCTAGGCTTGCAGCATTCCACTTTAAAATGGTATTAGCATATTATGCAAACCAAATATACTTGTTTTCTCCTTAGTCAACGAGCAGTGAAAAACTTCCCATCAAGCCACAGAAAAGAAAGATATATGATATAGCAAGGCATCTGGGTATTATAAACTCAGGAAGCTTACCTGTAAGTTTGAGGATGTGACAAGGTTCAGTACCACGTATACAATGCTCGTTAACTTTTGGAGTAATGATGCCAATCTTCGATGAGGTTGATTAGATAGCATCCAGCTTGCAGGTTACCTGGTCACCTTCATTTTCCACTGTCAGGTGTCATCGACCAGGCAAAACGTTATTCTCAGATGCGCACTGAGAGCGTGCCTTTGCTCCAAAACTCAAGAGACTGGTGCTACGATTCTCCTACTAAGATTGCCTACCTGCCTCTTGGGTATAAAGATTAGCTTACCTGCTTTTTTTTTCTGATTTGTAATGTGGCTATTGGTTTATTTATTTATTTATTTATTTATTTATTTATTTATTGGTACTTGGGATGGAACCCACGGGCCTTCTACTTCTGGACTACATCCCCAGACCGATTTTAATTTTTATTTGGAAACTGGGTTCTCAGTAAGTTGCTGAGGGCCTTACTAAGTTGCTGAGGCTGGCTTGGAACCTGCGATCCTCCTGTCTCAGCCTCCCAAGTCCTGGGATTACAAGTGCACGCCACCATGCCCGGCTTGGATAATTTAAAATTACATGTATGGCTTGCATTTCAATTCTATCGTACAGCTCTCCTTCATAGGTTTTCCCTCTATGAAATGACTAATGAAGTGGCTTTCAGTAAATTAATATTTATTTAAAACTAATGTCATCTAAATGATTGACAGTTTTCTTTGGTTCAGTTAGTAGTCACCCTAATAAATCCAGGTTGTTCTACAGAAAACCAGGAGGAAGATTGGAAACACACACCTATAAAGTCAATGCAGAGTTCTTCCCCAAAGTGTTCAGTGCCCAGTTCCAAGGACTCTGGTTCCAAGAACTAGGCAAAAAGATACAGCCTCTGTTAGGGTGTCTCAAATTAGCTTTCTAGCTTAGGATCCTATCATCCCCATTTAAATTCAGAACCCGTTTCCACTATGGACCCTCTCAACAGCATCACTAGAGAGTAGGAATTTTTTTGTTTTTGTTTTGCTTTTTGTTTTTTATTTGGTACTGAGGTTTGAACCGTGGGGTATTCAACCTACAACCTACACTCTCAACCCTTTTTTATTTTTTATTTTGAAACAGGGTCTTGCTAAGTTGTTGAGGGTCTCCCTAAATTGCTGAGGCTGTCCTCAAACCTGTGATCCTCCCATCTCAGCTTCCAAAGTACTGGAATTACAGGGGTGCACCACCATGCCCAGTTTATTTTAAAATTAGTTTTAAGGTGGAGTCATTTTCTGTGTGTGTGTGTGTGTGTGTGTGTGTGTGTGTGTGTTTCCATGAAGTCTTTAGGTACACCTAGAGGATATGTTTAGGAGGTGAGTGTGTTGCGCAAGAAAATTCCCAGACATCCTTTCCTACATTATATCAAGGAAGCAATGTCAAATCACCATCATTCAAAGAATTCAAGTCTTGCTCTCATTAACTAGGAAAAAGAATTACAAATACTGCTTAGTTTACAATGGGATTATATCCCAACAAGCCCATCATTAAGTTGAGTTAGGGTTAGAGTTGCATGTGAACCCATCATTAACATATGGTTATTGTATATTGAAGAATGGTTTCCACTGAATGAATATCACTTTAGCACCATCATAAAGTGGAAAAAATCATAAGTTGAACTATTGTTAAGTCAGGACCATCTATAGTAGCATCACACATTAAATCCAAAATTTCTGAAGTTCTTATAAATGTCTTAGTGTTAGCAAATTTAATCTAAAATTATGTTCCCCCTACATGATAAAATTCTCAGGACCTATTTCCACATATATCCCCCATTTCTCTCCCCACTCCACCTTAAGTTAGCAAAATCCTGAAACCCTTTGGTGTGCGAGCCCTCTCCCTGCATGTTAACTAATTAATCGGTCTCCTACACACACTGGAATTGGATTCTAATTATAGGTCTGGAGATAATGAGGAGTGATGGAGAAGAGACAGGAGGAAAATTAACTTCCTCCTGAAAGGTAAACTCCTCTGACAAGGAAATAATAGTGCTTTTCTTCCAACAAGGAAGGCAGAGAGTTATCGGATGCAGGAGAGGAACCTGGGAGGGGAGCAAAGGCTCAGTGGGATGTGACTGGATATTCCAAGACTTCCACATTATCACACAAGGCTCGGAAATAGTTCCCACATCTAATTTTTCTCCATTTCACCAACCACCCCCCCATTGGAAAATATAAGAAATCCCCATCTGTATTATATTTCCTCATATCACCTAACACCGTTCATTACACAGAAAAGTTCTGTGAAACAACCAAGGGCCCAACACCCCAAGGTCATTTAAACTGTTAGGTAAGCATGCATAAAAACGAGTAAAGTTGCATAGCTCAGTCTACAAAGTTAGTATAATATGATTTCAAATGAAGAAAATCAGCTTTAACAACACCTGGAAAAGCTTCTAGACTAATCTAACTTATAAAATCAGAAGTTAAAAAAAAGCACTAAATAAAATAACAGTAAATGTGGAATGACAGTATATCAAAGTTGGCAGTTTATTAGAAATGATCTAGGTGGCTACGTCTTAGAACATTTCAAGAAATGCAGCAATATAATTCACACTATTAATAGAGTTAAGGTAAAAAATGTGACTTTTTATAGGCAGTGGAAGCTTTTTGATAACATATTAGAAACTATTCCCAGTTTTAAAACCCCTTAGAAAACTTAGAACAACAACAAAAAAAATTTAGCTGGATGTGGTGGGGCCCACCTGTAATCCCAGCTCAGGAGGCTGAGGCAGGAGGATCACAATTTGAGGCCAGCCTGAGAAACTTAGTGAGACCCTGTCTCAAAATAAAAAGTAAAAAGGGCTGGCAATATAGCTCAGTAGTAGAGCACTTACCTAGCATGTGAGAGGCCCCTTGGTTCTATTGCCATTACAGGAAAAGAAAAAAATCAAAGTTTAATGTAGATTGTCTACTGAAAACCCCAGCAAACATGATTAAGAACATTGTCTTGAATTCATGAACAAAACTAATTACGATTGTCCTGGAGTCTCTAATAGAATATCACAGGGAAAGTAAGCAAGGAATATGCATAAACATGCATGGGGCTCAAACTGTAATTGATAGCAGATGGTCTGACTTCGCACAGGTAGGGAGCCCTGTTATCTGCCCATGAGCTCATCCCTCCCCCACTAGGGAGGAGCTTTCTACAGAGATCTCACTCCTCAGCTGCAGATCCAGATGGATGAGCCCGAAATCCCTTGTGACCCGGTTCTCCATGGAGCAGGATTAATTTATTTAATTTTCTTTCTCACTTGTGGGCCTCCCCTCTTGGCTCTTATTCTTCTTTGTGGATGCACATTCTCTCAAGCAAAATGTGGTGTTTTTCCTCCAGTTCCTACATCCAACGAGTCAGACGTCCTACTGACACACCGCCAGATGGTTCTAAAACTGTTCCCATTCAGGGGGAAAGATTAGAGAGCTCGATTTTGGCCTGAGATACAAAATGCATATTGCAAATTTAAACATTTTTTTAAGTGCTGGGGATTGAACCCAGGGGAGTTCTACCACTGAGTGACATCCACAGCCCCCTTTTAAAAAAAATTTTTGAAGCAAGGTCTTGCTAAAATGATCAAGCTGGACTTGATCTTGCTATCCTCCTGCCTCAGCCTCCCAGGTAGCTGGGATTATAGGCCTGTACCACTGAAAACTTATTCTTAATAAAGGTAAATTATAAAAATCAAATCTCTTTCTCTCTGCAATTATGGGATTAAATATCTGGTAAAGGAGAGGACTAATATATTTTCATGCCAAAGCATCTAATATCTATGTAGAAGTATTATTAGAATGAATACAATAACACGGCAAGATAAATATAAAAAATATTTTAGCACTCTCAACCTTACCGAAAATCCAAAAACAAACCCCCCAAATCACTTTTACAAAAGAATTACAGAATTCCCAAATATAGACCCAACAAGATCTTTGAAGTTTCATATGAGAAATATAATATATTATTGAAACCCATGAAGAAATGCTTACTGGAAATACCCAGAAATTTATTTTCCCAAGCTAATTTATCCCTTAATTTGATTGCCAATGGCATTTTTGAGACCTGTTATGTTGATTCTAAGGTTCTTTTATTTTTGGTAGAACAATATTTATTAAGCTTTTTAATAAATTATATGTACACAGTTTTTAGAAGAGGTATCCTTTTGCAATGAACACATAGATTCAGATACCTTGAAGGTTTTTTTTTTATGCTGTCTTTTCAATTGTCATCTCTTTCCCCCAAATTAGAGGTTTTTATATAATAAACCAGGAGATGTTTACTGACCATGCTATTGTCAAGCATCTCAAATACAGGGAAAAAAGAACTCAAGATGGTCATGTTTCTGGCAAAACGTCAAACAAATTCAACAAAGTAAAAATAATTTTAAAACTTGATCCCTATTTAATTAGTTCCTTTTATTTACTTTTATATTTTCAAAGGGTTATCAACATATACTGTAAATATCTCTGAAACTTTCATTTATCATCAGTATGATCCTAATATCCTGATACTTATGCAATGCAGCATGAAGCTTGTATCTTTTCTTGAGGCATATTCAAATATTCTGGCAAACAGTAATAAAGGATATATCAATGCCACATATGTTAAACCTTCAAGCTTTATTGAATCTCTTTATTGATCTATCCATCTCTCCCCTTTCATCTATCTGCCTCATATCAAAGAACATCATTCCCAGGAGATGCAAGTTCATCTAGTTGTGTTCTTTGTGTTGCTTCTAGTTCTTCTAGTCTTTTAGGAAATAGAGTTCCCTTTGACGCTATTCCTCCTGCATATGAGGAGGATCCTAAGGTTCTTGTAGAAAAATAAGTGTGTAAAAATAGTTAAAATGATTAATAAGAAGACAAAAGTTTTACCTACCAAATAACAAACATACTATAAAACTACCATAATAAAAACTATATATCATTGATGCAGAAATAGATGAAGTCTATAAAAGTGAAAACTCAAAATAACTCACATTCATATGGAAATTAATATATGATATACATGCCATTCAAATATACAGAACAGCTGACCTACTCAATAAATGCAGCAAGAATATTGGCTACTCCTTGAATAATAAAAATCAAAAGCCAGTAAATACAGGCATTAAATCCTAATGCCAAAAAGTAAAATGTGATAACAATTTATTATTAAACTATGGAATTAGGATAAGAGATCATAAATAGAACTAAAACACACAAGGTTGAATAAAATAAATTTTTATTAATATTTACTACAAAATTCTAATATCCATAATACAGTATATAGATAATTTTTAGATAGATAAGTATTTACTAAAATATGCTTCTGGCACAATAGTCACATACTATATGATTATTAATTCATACATGAAATGAAATTAAACCTTATGGATAATCATAGAAAATCAAATTAAGCAATAGTGATAAATTATTCACCACTCATTAGAATGTCAAATGTTAAAGGCATTTAATAATATTTGTTTGGTTGTAGGAAAATGAACATTTTTACATATTCTTGACCAGTCCATCATTTGGAGGGGATTGCCACCCGTCATAATTTTAAATCTATTGACCCTCTCTCAATAATTCCACAGGCAGTAATATATTCTGAAATATATTCTGCCAAGTAAATCTCGGGCATTCTTGGACGAAGATATGCATACAAAAATGTTCATTGCAGTATCATTTATACTATGATAAAATTATCTATAGTATCATAGAATTATAAACAACCAGAAATATGTTTAATTATATCAAGCCATATTTCTCAATTGGCACACCATGCAGCAATTATAAGATATCAAACTAGAATAATTGGTGATTTTATGAAAGATCTCCAGGGAAAGAAATGCAATTAGGGAATAGACAGAAATGAATTCTTCACCTTTACTTCACATCTAGAGAATTTTTGTTTCAAATTTTTAACTCACTATGTATTAAAATATTTCTTTCATAGTGATTTAACAAATTAAAAGGATTGAGCTAACCATAAGTGTTTAGTGGTGCTGACATCAATCCAGGTCATACAACCATATTGATTATGTACCTATAATCAACAATCATCAAAGAAACTAAATTACATACAATTTTAAATTGGGCCAGGATTAACATATGAACCCTAGAACATCTTTAAGCCCCAAACCTCTTACTGTCCATTCTAAAATTCAGAAGATTGTAATGTTAATACATGAAAAGAATTTATTTAGCAACATTATACTCCAAGAGATCAGAAACCCCACCCATCTCTGTTTCACAATTGCTTCTTCAGTACCAACAGTTGGCCTGTAGGCAGCCAATCATTTTAAAAGTAAATCTAAATAAAAAGAGAAGTGAGGCTACTTTTTTTATAAAATAATAGTTTATCTTGAGATTTGAAGTTCCTATTATGTTCCTATATTAACTTAATGTTATTAAGAAAGTCTTTAATAATAGCCATGCTTTTCAATTTTTAATTAAAATATTATTGTGTTTAATATTTAGAATAGCTACATAGATTTTACATTGCAAAGTTGTAATGAGAGAAATTACTCAAACCATCACAAGTTCACAGTAAGAGATCTATCTTATATGTATGGATGAGAAAAATGGAAAACAATACTTAGTCTTGCTCTATACAATAAACAAATATTTTCTAGTGTCTTATTTTTAATTTTTAATACTTTTATTGGTACATTATAGTCTCACATCATAATGTAGTTCATAGTGATGAGCTTTCCTCAGGCTCCTTCCTTTCCCCCTACATGATATTGAGACTGGCATTGGTATTCTCATATAAGTACATAATGTCAATGGAAGTGTTTTTTTTCATCAATTCTCCCACTCCTCCACCCCCGCACTCCACTAGACCACCTCCCTCGCTCCACTGGGGTTTCTCCTCCATTATTGGAAGTCCCTCTTGTATAGCAATTACTCCCTAGCTTCTGCATATGAGAAAAAACACATAACATAATGTTCTACAGGCCTATCCATTTTAGTGCAAATGACATAATTTTTTCTTCTTTATTGCTGAGTAGAATACCATTGTGTGTATATCCCATAATTTTGTAACCCATTCATCTGTTGATAGACACCTAGGTTGGTTCCATAATTTGGCCATTATGAATTGTGCTGCTATAAACATGAATATGCAAAAACCATACATTGGAGAAAAGACAGCCTTTTCAACAAATAGTGTTGGGAAAATTAGTTGTCCATTTGTAGAAAAAGATTTAAATCCCTTCCTCTCTTACTGAACAAGAATCAATTCAAAATGGATCAAAGACCTGGGAATCTCTGAAATTACTAGAGGACTGCATAGGTCTAACACTCCAACATATAGGGACTGGTAGAAACTTCCTCAATAAGACCCCCAAAGCTCAGGAAATTAAAACAAGAATTAATAAATGGGATGGTATTAAACTAAAAAGTTTCTGCTGACAAAGGAAACCATCAAGAGTCTAAAGAGAGAGCCTACAAAATGGGAGAAGATCTTTGCCAGCTATTCCTCTGATAGAGGACTAATATCTAGAATATACAAATTACTTAAAAGAATTTTCACCAAAAAAAGAGATAACCCGATGAAAAAATGGGAAACTGAACTAAATAGACACTTCACAAAAGAAGAAATACACATGGCCAATAAATATATAAAAAAAGAGGCCGGGCGTGGTGGCGCACACTTGTAATCCCAG
The DNA here is from genome assembly GCA_004027185.1 of Glis glis. Lineage (NCBI taxonomy): Eukaryota > Metazoa > Chordata > Mammalia > Rodentia > Gliridae > Glis > Glis glis. The sequence continues at coordinate 15,714 of PVJS01004966.1, read as the reverse complement.
TACTTTGGGAGGCGGAGACCGGAGGATCCGGGTTCGTGGCCAGCCTCAGCTCTCTCTCTCTTTTTCTCTCTCTCTCTCTCCCTGTCTCTCTCTCTCTCTCTCTCTACCTAGTGAGGCCCTCCGCAACTTCATGAGACCCGGTTTCAAAATAAAGTATAAAAAAATAGGGCGGGGGTGTAGCACAGAGGTAGAACTCCCCTGGGTTTAATCCCCGGTACC
>PVJS01004966.1:0-15395 GCA_004027185.1 Glis glis | reverse complement strand
TGCTATGGAGATCCATGTGGAGATTCCTCAGAAAACTGGGAATGGATCTACCATATGATCCAACTATACCACTCCTGGGTATCTTTCCAAAGGGACTGAAATTAGAATATTATAGTAATATATGAATATTTTTTTTAAGTTCTCACAGTCCACAAAATTGTGTCATGATTCAGTAACATGTGTCCATCACAGTCTGAAAACATGTAGCTAAATCAGCATCTCCTATCTTAGCATTTTAAGTCAATTGTATCATCAAACTAACCCTTCGACAGAAAGGTTGGCAAGAAAAAGAGACAAGAAGAGGGCTATCAGTCTTACGAGCACATTTTTGCAGATTTCCATAAGAGAGGAGGGTTCCATGGGAGGCCTAGAACATAGAGTTAGTGGTACCATTCTACAGGGCGAGAGATAATGTATGCAAACTAGATATTGAGGCCATCCTATAAGTTAGCAAAGGTAACCTTTTGAGCAAACTCCAAGGGTAATAGGGAGCAGTCAATATCTAGGCTGCATTTATAATAAATGTTATTCTATATTATTTTAATTAAAAACAGCTCTGCTTAGTAAAGCCTAACAGGTACCTAGCTGTTCTCATATTTTCCTCATCTGCACACACAAAAAAAAGGCTCTTACCAAAAGGAGTGAAACACCCTTGCAAGGTAACTTCCCACAATTCCTTTCGCAAATGTGTTCTCTGAGAAATCTCCAGGTGCCAGGTTGAATCATTCTGAGTTAAAGTCCTTGATAGAGAACAAAGACCAGAGGTGTCCTTTCTGAGTTACTTTTATGACTAGCCCCAAACTTTAACTCCAAGCAAAGAGTTCATACCAATGATTAACCCAGGAACAAAACTCCTCTACAATATTAATTGATCTAATAAAATATTCTTCCTTAGGCTGCTTTTCATGCATTCATTTTATTATCAAGTAGGCGACCAGTCACAGGAGTTATAACTCTTTTTTTCTTTTTGTGCGCACATGCTGGAATGAAGTAATAGATAGTCTGATGAGCTAGCCCTTTATAACATTGCTCCAGAGAAATGGAAAAAAAATAAAGTTGTAATTTAAATCACAGAAATTATCAAGGTGAAATGTTCATTCATAGTGTTGTGCGCATGCTTTTCAGAGGGAAGCAGTGTATCTGTCTGAAACTTCTCTGCATTTGGTTCCTCATGTATTGTTCTGGCCTTTATTATACCTGTATTGTATGTGCGTGCGTGTGTGTGTGTGTGTGTGTGTGTGTGTGTGTTCCTGAAGATTAAACGCAGGGGCATTCTACCTCTGAGCTACACCCCCAGCTCTTTTTGCTTTTTATTTTGAAACCCAGTCCCGCTAGGTTGTTGAGAGTCTTGCTAAGTTGCTAAGGCTGGTCTCAAACCTGGGATCCTCCTGTCTGAGCCTCTCAAGTACTGGGATTACAGATATGAGCAACCATGTCCAGTTTATTATATCTGTATTTGAGGGCATATTTGCCATTTTCTTAAATATAAAATGGTTGTCACTTTCAACCCACAAAGCAATGTCTAAGCCTAGTCTTAAACATAACATACTATACAAATAATAATGCCCTCTATATTTGAAAATTCACATTTGTATCATTAATTGATCTTTAGAGTGCAGGTAATGTTAGTTTGACACCTTTCTCTGCTCTAAGGCATTGCCATGGCAGAAATCTAAAGTTGTGATATATTTAATATATGCTATACAATAAAATCCAAGTCTTCAACATCTAGGCTATCTGGAAAAAATGTAAGAGTGACTTCATTTTCTTTCTCATTATAGAGTCCATAATATCCTGAGGCAAAACCCAGGGTGTTTACTGACTGGGTCTAATATTCTGGATTTGCTTTCCAGCCTCCATAATCCCCCTCCAGCGAATGAAAGGGATTTACAATTAGTTACCTTTTGGCATGCCCATGGCAATGTTATTTTTGAATTTCATGTTTTCATACACTCCTGGACCAGAGAAAGGTTCACTGACCTCCCTCTAAGTAGGCCTGGACATTGCTCTGAAAACATAGTGATGCCTCTCTCCAACCTCTCTTCAGACCTTCATAGCCTTCATAGCTCCTCATTAGTATGGCCCACAAGAATACTTGCAATAAAATTTGGGGGAGACTGCTGAAAATTCAGGTCTGTTCTAAAACATAGCATGGGTCTGAACAAACGTGAACTGTTCAGTCATCTACTATGTGACACAGAATAACACAAGCCATTTTTTTTCAAGAACTAATTTATATTAACTACAAGAGAAATAGCCAAATTTATTTGGACACCAGACTTTTTTTTTTGGAGAGGGGGTTGGAAGAAAGCAAAGTCTTATAGATCCAGCATAAATACATTTTCATACTATTTTGTCTCTATTATTTTCTACACTGATTTTTGCAAACAATTGATTTCAGAGCCACAGTCCACCCTCAACAAATAGGCAGTTCTTTTCTTCTTCTACTATCGTTATCTATGTACTTTAATTATCTTCTCATCTAATTCTTGATCTACTTTCTCTACTCTATAAATTATCTTACCCAATCATCCTACAGTTTAAGAAATATCTTTATCTCATCCTCAAACTTGAAACAAAATTTGAAATGTTGGGCAATACCTGTTTAATATAAAAATACTACCTTATTGATGCTTCTTGCTCAGCATTAGTCATATTAGTCACCAGAAATATGTTTCTAATGAAAAAAGAAATGGCTTGCCATTTTAGAAGAACATCAGCTGGATGACTATAAACCAAGCATCATCAATTCAGTTTTATTCTGTGGAGCCAGACCAAGTGCCACCTAAATACTGACTATTCTGTAAAAAGAGATGCTGCCTAAACAATTCAATAGGACCAGTGGGTCAAATGAATGTTAAGAGACGTTACCCAAGAAAATTAAATAGAGTGGATTTCCAAATTTCTTGGCTACAAAATTCCTAGAGAATTTTCCCCTAAGACCTGAGGGAGCACATCAAATGTTCCCAGTAATGTTTATTCTCTAATCCAACTTGCTCTCGGTAGTTTTTTCTATTTCAACTGTGCTTATTTCTGGTCTTAATAGGTAGGTGAATTCATCAAGCCTGCAATTGTCTTTGCCCCACCTCATTACACATAGGGCCACATTTCTGAAGCAGAAAGAAATGCTGCTTCTAGATGTCCTTTGTAGGGTAAGGGAAATAAAATATACGGTGAAGTCAGAATAAAGTTTGTTTCAACTTGTGTTTGATTTCCAAGTGCTTCTAGAAGTTCTTTGTGAAATTCCTTATCCATTTCACGTGGAAAAATGTATTTGTGGTGTGTCAGTCAGCTTTTCTTTGCTGTGATTTAAATATCTGACAAGAACAACCTAGAGGAAAGTCTAATTTTGGCTCATAGTTTCAGAAGTTTAGTCCATGATCAACAGACTTCAAGGCAGCAGGGTGTGGTGAAAGAAAGCTGTTCAACTCATGGCAATTGGGAACAGAGAGAGAGAGACAGGAAGAGGAAAGGGACAGTTACAGTCTTCAAGGCTCCGCCCCCAGTGACCACTTTCTCCAGTCATGCCCCACCTCTGCATCTTGCTGCACTAGAGACCAAGACTTCAATACATGAACTTTTGGGGAGACATTCCAGATACAAACAATAACAGTGGCATAGCTAGAAATCCACATAGGCAAAAGAGTAAGAAACAAAAGATCATGATGGTATACAATTCACATGGACACTTTGTCTAGAGTTGGCTCTGTTTTCTTGAATCAGAAGACTGCACTAAGACACACGAACCCTCTCTACCAAGTTTATCAGAGAAAGGATACTGAGAAGCCAACATGGACATGTAGATTTTTGTGAATTTAGTTGCTTCAAACATCTGAAAGTAGGATAGAAGGTTCTCAGTGACAGGAAGCCAAGGGACCAAACCCACATGTCTCAGGATTCCTTTCATGCCTTCTTAGCCTTCTTAAAAAACCTGACCCAGAGCCCTGCACCACCTATTCCCTCTTCCAATGATGGTCACAAGGAAGGAGACTGTGACCTGATTAGAAAAATGGATTAATAATGATGTTTTTGTCAAACAGGTCATCTATAATAAGATCTTCTCATTGCTTATCTCAACTATTTGCACAGTGCTATGGTTTGTGTCCCCCCAAATTCATATGTTGGAACCGTGACTCTCAAGAAGATATTAGGAGGTAAGGTTTGAGGAAGAGATTAAGTCATAAGGACAGAGTCCCATTAATGGGATTCGTTCTAGCCCCCTTCTACCATATGAGCACAGAAAGTGCCATCTATGAGAACGTGGACCCTCACCAGACACGAAGTCTGCCATCACCTTGATCTTAGACTTTCCAACTGCCAGAACTGTGAGAAATAGATTTACGTCATTTGTTAGCTACCCAGCATGTGGTATTTTGTTGTAGCTGGGTTCCACTAAGACCCACAAACCCCATCCAACCTGTATGAAGTATAAACTTTTCAACTTCCACCCCTACATTCTATAACTGGGTGACTACCAGAAAAAACAAAACAAAAAAAAAAAAATCAGAACCTTGTATTAAGGTCTATCTTACGTACTATCATAAGTAACTACCACTTATTAAGCACATAAATGTTCCAGGCAGCATATTAAGTATTTTGTATTTTTATATTTAATACTCAAATTTATAAGATTATTACTATAATCCCCATTCTACAGCTGAGAAAATTGAAGTATGAAGTGGCTAATTATCATTCCCAATATTACAAGTTAGAAAAGGGATTTTAAGGCAAAACTGCAAAATCCCAAATTCCATCTTTTTAAACATCATGTTTTATTTCTCTTCCTCTGTTAACTGGCTTAATGGTGGCTCATCAAGTTTGCCAAAATGGCTATGTTATGTAAACCCTGGTAATTTTGACCTTTTTGAGACTAAATAGGCAGTGTATTTGGTCTGGATAAAATAAATAGAAATGAAGGTCTGAGAAGAACAGTTGGGCCTATTGAATATAAAAAACAGTTTACAAATGAAAGAGTTTAATATAACAAATTGAAATTCTTTCAAATTCCCTTTGATTTAATAAAATTTTCTATCAAATTTGTAAAACTAATTAATGGTTCTTTTCTTAACTTTATAAAACTTCTGACTTTAGACATGAATCAAAAATATCTAGGATGCATGTGTCTTCTCTGATTAAGATTTTTTTAAATTGAAATAAGGAGATAAGCACTTATCAGGTTTTTTTTAAATAGCTTTCTAAATTTGGTAACCTTTGAATTAAAATTTTCCATTATCTTAATAAGACCTAATACTTCTTAACATTTCACAAAACCTTAGGAAATTATTGAGATTAGTTTCATTAATAAGATGCATTAATTTAATTTTAAATGTTGCATCTGGCTTGGACCAGATATTTGGAATTCTTCCTTTTCCTCATTTTGGAAATTTGCTACAGATGCTAAGAATATAGGGTCGTGATTGCTCTAATTCAGAAACTCATTTTTAGAGAGAAGAAAACTTTCCTAGGTAAAGAACAAGACAAATACCAGTTTTTGTTGTTTTTTAACTTTTATTAGTGTATTATAGTCTCACATCATAATGTAGTTCATAGTGATAGTGACATACATGCACACAGCACTTGGTGAGTTTTCCCCTGATTCCCTCCCCACTACCTCCTTCCCCATACAAAATATTGATATTGGCATTAGTATTCTTACATATGTATATAATGTCAGTAGAAGTGTTTCCTTCATTATTTCTCCCTCTCTCCTCCCTCCCCCAAACTACCTCCCTCACTCCACTGGAGTTTCTCCTCCACTATCTAAAGTCCCTCTTACATCCCAATTACTCCCTAGCTTCCACATATGGGAGAAAATATATGATCCTTCACTTTTTGTGACTAGCTAATCTCATTTAATAGAATGTTCTCCAGGTGCATCCGTTTTCCTACAAATGACATCATTTTGTTCTTTATCACTGAGTAGAATTCTGTTGTGTGTGTACAACCCATAATTTTGTGATCCATTCATCTGTTGATGGACACCTGGGTTGGTTCCATAATTTGACTATTACGATTGTGCTTCAGCTATAAATATGGATATGCATGTATTACTATGATATTCTGATTTTAGTCCCTTTGAAACGATATCTAGGAATGCTATAGCTGGGTCATATGGTGGATCCATTCCGAGTTTTCTGAGGAATCTCCACACTGTTCTCCATAGCTGGTGCACTAATTTGAAATCCCACCAACAGTGTAGGAGAGTTCCTATTCCCCACATCCTTGCCAGCATATATTGTTGTTTGACTTCTTGATGATGCCATTCAAATTGGGGTTAGATAGAATTTCAGTGTAGTTTTAATTTGCATCTCCCTGATTGCTAATGATGTTGAGCATTTTTTTTTCTTGTATGTATTGGCCATTTGTATTTCTTCTTTTGTGAAGTGTCTATTGAGTTCAATTGCCCATTTCTTGATTGGGTTATTAGTTTTTTATGTTCTTTCAAATAATTTGGAAATTCTAGATCTTAGTCTCAAGTTCTCCCACTCTGTAGGCTCTCTCTTTAGACTCTTGATGGTTTCCTTTGATGGGCAGAAGCTTTTCAATTTAATGCAGCCCCACTTGTTAATTCTTGTTTTAATTTTCTAAGCTTTGGGAGTTTTATTAAGGAAGTTTCTACCTGGGCCTATATTCTTTAATTGTTTTTCTAATAAATGGAAATTTCTAAAATAAAATCATAGTTTTTATTTTGTTAGTAGAATCATAATACTGATCTGTTTAAAATAACAAGAGAACTGTTATATTAGAGGTTAGCTAAACCTATACTCAATTAGGCTCTTCAAATATCCATATTTGGCCATCTTCCTTCTGTCATCAACTAAAGTCACACCCCTAGTTGCACACTAGCTACTAGATACAATAATTTGGTTTTTATTTGTTATCAGTCCACCTTAGGATTTTCATATATGTTTAGTAAGTGTCTGCTTAATTAACAAACATGCTATATCTATGTAAGTTTATAAATATAAATATATATGATTTTAATATAAACATCTATGTGAATCAATTACAAACATATATCTTCATAAATGTATTACATATAAACATAAAAAATAAATTATTTCTTTGGAGAACATTTTATAAATTCGATTTATATGTGTTCAACTATAAATTAAATATCTATGCATAATTCAAATTGTTCCATATGTTTGGACCATGCTGATTATTGAAAATAATGAAATATAAAATATAATTTTATTCCCATTTACTCTGGTGGTATTGATAACAGCACAATGTGTTCTCTCATGAGAGACTGACCAGCAACCAAATACTGTAATATATACAGACATTTAGCTTACATTTGAACATGCCTTGGTTGAATTTTGATAAAATGTTTTCTGTGGAAATAAGAAGTATTACAATATGAATAGCCTTCATTTTCTTTATTTCATATATAAGTTCATTGCTACACAAACAAACTTAGCATTTATTTATCCAGCTCAATATGAAGAGTCGTAAGTTTCACCATAGAAGTATTTCTATAGCTGCCTACAGGGTCTTCCCCAGATTGCCTTTGTGTTGTTACATAGCATCTTCATACACATGGATTATCTTCAATAATCTGAAATGAAAACTCTGGATTTTTTAAATATATAAGAGTTTTGAATTAAAAAAAGACACCTTCAATTATTTTCATCTATATATCTACATTATACTATCTCCTCTTGAACCATGCGGTACATTTATATGCATATGTATCATTGTTCGGTATAAAGAAATGCTATTTTGTGAAGACAGTCTTTGGAAAAATGTCTAGTTTTATTATCATCAAAAAATTGTAACACAGCTTTTTTTCCTAACTTCTAAGGGCATAGTGAGAGGTTACTAAAGATTTGACACTCTGTTCTAAGTCATCTTCGGGACATCCAGTTTTGTTGACTCATCTTAGCATAATCTTATGTGCTCAACTGCCAAAGATCTTCTTATTTACCCTGGTTTGACATTAGCTCCAAGTCAGTGGGAAATTGGAGAATTTTAGCAAATTAGAAAGCTCCCCTTTGAAAGCAGATGTCTCTAGCTTCTTACCCCATCTCAGTCTTAATGGTACCCATTATAGTCATCATCTTTATCATCCTTTAAAAGGCTTCCTTCTTTAACCATGTGCACAAGTCAAAATAACCAAAATAGAAATGAGATATTCAATAAATGATAATTAATCCCTCTATTAAATGAATTGATATTTAATTTTCCACTGACTCTTCACATGACCTCATTTGTCCTAATCAACAAGGTTGGAAGGTAGGGAGGACAATTTTGACTTCAGATAGCCCAAATAAAATATGTGCATATATTCATCTTTTCCCAGCTTTAAAAATGTTTTATTCAATGATCTGTCACCTCTGAATACCCAGTTTCGAGACATTCCACCGTCCACTCTCTAGTGGGGACTTCACACTTAGACTAAGCAGCAGATGGTGTCTCCAGGGGGCAGGTGCTGTGGCTGACCATCAAAGTCAGGATGCTTACCTCAGAGGCAAACCCAGTAAGCTTGTAGATAGAAGGAAATATTGCCCCCAACTCAGAGAAATCAGATCCACTCACAAAATAAGCCTTTCAAACATAGATAACTCCCAATGGTACCAGTTAAAATACTACTGTGTTTGTGGAAAGTTTTCACATCATAACCCTCTCTCAGAGCAATTAAACTTTGGCCTCAGTGAGTCTGCTCTTCCTTCTGCCTCTTCTAACTCTGAGCTTTGATCTTGAGCTCATTTATCTGCATTTCTGATGCTTCTACATCCTTGATCAGTTACTTTCCCCTTTCTGACATAACTTCAACCTGTTTTCTTCAGTAAAGAAACTCTGTCTCTGGTCAAGCCCTGATGTACTATTGGCCAGCTTTTTCTATTTCTATGACCAAAATACATGACAAACACAACTTAGAGGAGGAAAGGTATATTTTGACTCACAGTTTCAGAGGTTCTAGAGATTTCAATCCATGGTTAGCAAGCACCAATGCATATACCACAGTGGTAAGGCTTGACAGAGGGATGCCACTGGCACATCATGGCAACTGGAAGCAGAGAGAGATAGAGACAGGAAGTGACCAGGGGCGTACATAGTCCCCAAGGCCACACCTCCTTCCTTCATCTACACTCCATTTGCCCAAGTTACCACTCATTACATCCATTCAAATTACTAGTCCTTCCGTGGATTTGTCCACTGATCAAATTAGATTCCTGATTTTTATTTTGTCTCTGAATATCGTTGCACTGAGTAGCTGCTTTTAACACAGGAGCCTTTGGGGATCATTCCAACCCAAACCATTACACCTGACTTGCCATTTATACTTTTATTCTGCTTGTTGGACTCCCCAACCACACCCATACTCAGCAAAGCCAGCACATTCTTTGCTCCACTCTGCCCTGCACCCAAAGCCAAGTGAGAAAAAGAGACCTCATCTACTGCTACGCAGTTGCAGGGGTAAAAGACACTCTGCCTACTTGAAAATGCTTTAATTCCCAGTTCCTATTTCCACTGCCTCTCATCTTCTTCATGACCTCTCCCCCACATCCCAGGCTAGATGCCTTTTTCTCTTAGTTACCAAAGAAGTCAGTAGTTCTGATTTTTCAGTGTCTGCTTCAATTTTAGATTAAATGTCAGTCAAGGTATTTCCTGACCCCAAGCAATAAGTTCGCTCAATGTTAGACTTCTGTCAGCCTCCTAGCTAACTAGTGATAATCCATTTCTGCTTGTCTTTCTTCTTTTCACCACCTGGTCTCCTGAAGAACACCTGGATTTCCCCTTTGACCTTTTCTCTGGTGTAGCTGAATTTCATTCATCATTAACCAATGTTATTACTCAGTTTTTTCTTCCATTTCAACATTTTGCCATTGATGTTATTTTATAATTATGCTTTCTTAAAGACATACCCCTGTATGTATAACCAACATTAGCCAGCTCCACCAATACTGTATATACATGAATAACTTTTTTCTTACTTGGCTCTGTTGTATATGAAATTTCAATTTATATATCTCTTGAATTTTTACCTCATCATTACTGAAGTTTGAATAGTTTATTTTTCAAGTATATTTTATTCTGAAAGCAAATACATATTTCTCTGGACTAAAGATTTCAAGCAACAATGTAATCTGGCTGGTGTGTTGTTGCACAAAAGCAGGCTTATCTACATTATGAATTTTTTATCCTTATAACAACCCCCTTACAGATGCTATCATTATTCCCATTTAACTGTAGGAAAAATGGCAGACAACTGTTAAGCTACTCCCAAATTAGTAGTATAAAACAACAGACACCTGTTATCTAACACTTTCTGCAGGTCAAGAATCTGCATGTGGTTTAACTGCGAATGTCTATCTCAGGGTCACTCTTGAAGTTTGGTCAAATTATCTTCAGTTTTTCAAGGCTCACCTGGGGCTGGAGGACAGTTTTTAATCACACTCAGTTTTTGATAGGATTCATTTCTTCCTTGGTATTTGGGCCACATATTCTCCATGTTCTTTCTGACTATTTCCATAACATGGTATCTGGCTTCCTCACAGGGAATAATACACAAGATTGGAAGCTCCAGTATATTGTAACCCAATCTTCTAAGAGGCACACCATCACTTCTGCCACTATTGTATTTGCTACAAGCAAGTAATTATGTCCAACCCATCCTCAAAAGACAGGGTATTACAGAAGGGTATGATACCAGACTGACTGGAGGGTATGATACCAGACTGACTGGAACAGAGCAATGTGTGAAGGCACACCCAAAGTTTGGATAGATTGCCATGGCTCCTGAGGAAGCTAAAAATAAAACAACTACATATCTAGACCCAGAATTTCCCTGAGTCCATGTAAAGAATTCCATTTTTTTGTGGAAGATCATTTTGTAATGTTCACAACTATTATGACTTAGAAAAAAAATATGAATGGTTAAATAACAGAATACTTAATTACCTCATTGGATCAAAGAGTCATTTCTAACTCCAGAATTCTAAAGCAGATTCTTTAACCAAAGAAGAAGAAGAAGAAGAAGAAGAAGAAGAAGAAGAAGAAGAAGAACAACAACAACAACAACAACAACAACAGAAAGTTGTTGACACAACATAGACTTACAATGCCAGGAGAATTAGTTCAAACCAATCTCAAAGAAGGGATTTCCTAGAGAGACATCTATGTAACTTAATAGAAGCAGATTATTTTTCTAGGTCTTTTTCCCTTTCTTACTGTGTTTCATGAAATGAATCACCAGTTTTGAATTTAAAACAACATGATAAAATATAAGTCTCCTGTAGATGTGCATAACTCTAGAATACATTTATGCTAAGAAATTTTTATAGTGTGAAAATTGTAGTAAACATATCAAATAGGCAATATTAATATTATTAAGTTTATAGGATAATTCCTGTGCTTGATTTAAATGAGATGTATGAATATTAAGAATGTTTTGACGGTTCTTTGCTCTCTTCTCCAACTCTAAAACGTGTGGCATTTACATTTTTTTAAATTCTTTTTCAACTTTATTCCATTTTATTTTTATGGTTCTTGGAATCAAACGAAGGGCCTTACATATGCTAGGCAAGCACTCTATCACTGTGACATTTTAAAACAAATGAATATATCTATTGGTACCTGACTATAAATGCATAATTAAAATTTACAAATAGTCTAAAATGCAACCTAACCAGTATTTTCAATGTCCTTGGTGACAAAGTTTTTCCCAGAGCAATTATTACCACTAATACTCCCAGATAGAGGCATCATCCAGTTATTACTTAGCAAGAGAGGTAATATTTATCTGAAATGACATTTTCAGGTTGATCTTGCATAATCTTGAAATGCAGATACACCTAATTTTCTCAAAATTTTCTGGGATCAAACTGTTCCACCAAAGAAATTTTTCACTATCTGCATGTGTCCAGCATATTTCAGATGAAGATACCAAGACCCAGAGACAATGAATTCACTCGAGGTCAGGTAGCTAAGAGACGAAATATCCCAGGACCTGAACTACCTGTGTCTGACCCCAAACTCAGAACTTTACACTATGCCACATTATCTCCCAGAATAGGAAGTGGATCAAATATAAATACAACATAAATATTCATTGTAACCCATGTGCATACACACACACACACACACACACACACATACACACGCACATACAAAAACACACTACTTCTATTTTCTTATACTGTATGGAAAATACATTATTTTTTAAATTTCCACTTCTTTGGGTTATTACTATCAGTTAATATACTATGCATTTCTAGCATCACACACATATATATGACACACCATTTTTTCAAAACACTTTTATATGACCTCAGGGAAAATTAAAAAGACAAGGTACAAACCACAAAAAATAAAACCCAAAAAAACTATTTAATTGTCCTTGTTTGGAAGATGAGAGTTCTGAGTCTTAAAGATTTTATATGAAGTTCTTAAAAGTCACATTCTAGGAGGCGTCAGGACGAGGGACTGAAATCAAGTGATTCTCATTTTTGGACTCTTTCCAAAGAGTAGAACTCTTTCCCCCACATATCTTTGATTTCCTGAAAAGTTATTTAGTTCGGTAGGTCATTACTCAAAATGACCTCAGTAAGCTATGATTTTACAGAACTTGAACTTTTCCCATAATATTACTTTCCCCTCTATGGGTAGCAAGTAGTCAGTTACATTCCACATAATTGTCACTGTGTCTCCTTATAATAGCTCCCCATTATCTCTCCTTTTAGATTCCTGCTACCAATCTGCTGTTGGCTTGAAATTATCATTGAATATTTTAAATAAGAATCTGCTGACCATTAGCGATCATCATTTGAAAATAAAGTATATGAGCTCGCATTTTGTAGGAGATATTTGTTTGCTTTTTGAATTTCTTTCTGACTGTAAAATTAACACATGTTCATTGTTAAAAAATATACAATGAAGAAAGATTTAAATATGAAGAGTAAGTACATCATCCTTAATATCAGCAGTCAGGTAACACAATATTTTAGATATTTTCAACCGTATATGGTTTGGTATTGCTATTATCAACATGATTATGATCGATATTAATTTTACTATTTTTTAAAAATGGAACAAGCCAAGCATGGTGGCACATGCTTGTAATCACAGTTCTTGGGAGGGTGAGACAGGAGGATCACAGATTCAAGGCCATCCTCAGCAAGACTCTGTTTCAAAATACAAAGTAAAAAGGGCTGGGGATGTAGCTCAGAAGTAGAATGCTCCTGGGTTCAATCCCCAGTACAAGAAAGAAGGAAGGAAGCAAGCAAGCAAACAACGACAATATTAATTCACACAGAGAGGCCTTGAGATTTGAGCGGCCTCCACAGCATCTGGGGATGGCTTACAAGGACATCTGTACTCTTTCTTCCTTCCCTCTTTGGATCCATACATAATTCTAAAACAGTTGTCTGATATTAAATTATAATTTGTAACTGCCCATAGTGTAAAGCAAATTTGTTCATTTTGTTAGGGAATCTGTTGGGGGAAGAAAGGAGAACTATCATAAAGCCTGACCATTTTCAAGATAAAAAAAAAAAAACTTTAAAACTAGTTCAAAAGTGCACATATCTCAAACTATCCATTAGCATCTAATTGTAACAAGAGCATGTCATTGAGTTCGGTAGGTCCAACATCTTTTATTTATTAGACAATCCCAGGGATAACATTCTTCTATATTTCAGGCTATAGAAAGAGGCTGCAGACTAAAGCCCACTCCTATGTAGTAAGCTGCATTTCCACAGCAGGGAAGGGACCTTCAGCTTTCATGACTGTCCTCACTCTGTGGACTCAAACACTGTCCTATTTCAGCCTCTGATCCACTTGTGTCAACTGAATGAAGCGAACCCTAAAGTGGAGGAAACCATGTCGCCAAATCAGAAAAATCCCCAACTTTCCTCCAGTGGCAATATTTGGCAGATACAATGTAAAGACTCCATCCCCCTATGGATACTCATGTGCATCACCCACTTCCATATTGAAATTACTTTCTCTATATGATTCACTGCTACTCAGTGCCTTTAGCCTTCCTTATATTCTGCCCAACATCTCTCTCTCTCTCCCCCCCCCCTTTCCTCTTTCTGGCCTTCTTTCTTTCCTAGGGAAATGTCCTCTTTCTACTCCCCATTCTCCCTCTTTTATAAACTGGCTTGATTTTGTCATATAGCATAGTCACTACCTTTCCTGAAGCCTTCACACCTCTGCCATTCTGCTCTACAGAGAGGCACCCTCTCCTCCACAGTTCCTCTTTTTCTCTCGACTGTTCCTCATCTACCTCCCCAAACAGCAAGACTGCCCGAGTGGGTAGGAAATCCACTGCACATCATTAATCCCAATCCATCATACCTGTTAACCAGTTATGGCACTTTTATATACTAAACTCTGCCTTTGTGTTCAAATCTCTCGTATAGTGTACATAAATAATCGAGGCGGGGATTTGTGACTTCACACTAGATGTAGTTATTTCCTTTTAGAGGACCCGCCCACCCAGGATGAGACAGATTGAGCTCTGTGTATAATAAATCCTTATCCTTATGCCCTAGTCCTAGTTTCTTTTACCCTAACCACACTGCTAAGTGAATCCAGGACAGAAAGAAGAAGAAAACTATCAAAACAAAAGAGCTGCTCACTCTTAAGATCTCTAAATTATAAAACATGTTCTCAAACATATTTATGTTTTGTGCTCCGGCATACATATGTTTCTCTCACTATCATGTGACTCTTTTTCTTTACCTTTCTCTTCTCTTTGATATTAAGGACATTTTCTGCCTCCCTTAAACACTATTATTTATTATTTATTATTATTTCCTATATTAATATTATTTCCTAGTCCTGTAACATGCCTCTGATTAAAATAAGGAATTTTAGGATTTCTCACTTCTGTTTACTATTGGTAATTAAACGTAATATTAGTACATTCTGAGCCCTGTAGCACAGGGCATTGTGACACAAGGAAGTCTAGAAGCTCACACCTTTTTACACTTGCCTTGAGTGAGAACAAGCTGAGTGGGTTGTGAGTGTGAGTGGGGGTGGGGGCGGGGGCGGGGTGCACACACATATGCATACACATATACTGTATTTTGCTATTGGTCTTATGCTGACTAATACCTGGGGTGTATTGAAAGGCTCACACCTGCTCAGCCACTGGGAAGAATGGTGACCATCCCACAATAGCACCACCATAAGCAGACACTAGCATTCCATGACAACCTGCAAATAAAGCTTATGACACCGCAGCAAATACCACGATGTGAGCCGGGCGTGGTGGCGCACGCTTGTAATCCCAGTACTTTGGGAGGCAGAGACCGGAGGATCCGGGTTCGCGGCCAGCCTCAGCTCTCTCTCTCTCTCTCTCTCTCTCTCTCTCTACTTAGCGAGGCCCTCCGCAACTTCGTGAGACCCGGTTTCAAAATAAAGTATAAAAAATAGGGCTG
>PVJS01004965.1:0-66453 GCA_004027185.1 Glis glis | reverse complement strand
AAAAAAAAAAAAAAAAAAAAAAAAACCCAGCAAATAAAGTGCCGGTTCTTTGAAAAAATGATAGCAACATAAAACTCAATTTACCTAATCAAGAATATTAGGAAAAAATCACATCATGCAAAATAATGGCAAGGAAAAGCACCACCAAACGGGAAAGTTTTTAAAAAGGGAATAGTTTGTATAATTTTATGCAAATAAATTTGAAAATCCAGGTGAAATACTTTTCTAAAAAAATCCAAAATGATGCCAGTAGAAAAGAAAAATTTAATAAGCCAGTAAAATAATTTCCATAGAAGAGATGGAGAAAAACTAAAATCACTGGATGCAGATGCCTTAGAAGAGGGCTCCAAGTAAACTCTTCTGAGACCAGGGTTTCCAAAGCCGTTAAAGAGTACAGAGGCCAGGGAGGCTGAGACAGGAGGATCACAGGTTTAAGGCCAGCCTCAGCAACTTAGTAAGACCCTCAGCAACCTAGTGAGACCCTGTTTCAAAATAAAACAGGCTGGGGGTATAGTTCAGAGGTAGAATGCAAAGCCAATAAACAAAACAAAAAGATCAGGCTGGGCATGGTGGTGCACACTTGTAATCCCAGTACTTGGGAGGCTGAGACAGGAGGATTGCAGGTTCACAGCCAGCCTCAGCTACTTAGTGAGGCCCTCCGCAACTTAGTGAGACCCTGTTTCAAAATAAAGAATAAAAAATAGGGCTGGGATGTAGCTCGAAGGTAGCATGCCCCTGGGTTCAATCCCTTGTACTGCAAAAAAATAAAAATGTCAGAAGAGGAGGGAAGCTCCAAGACAGCTCCCTGAAGCTATCACCACATCCACAGCACAAGAAATGAAAGGAGACCAAGGGTCCACCTGACTTGCTCACATCGAGACAAAACTCCTAAATAAAACATCAGCAAATGGAATCCAGCTCCCCATTAAGAAAACGGCTGCTGTAATAAGTTCCGATGTTCTATTGTGCGGCAGGCTGACTGGAGTTAGCCATCATGCGTTGAATATTTTAAAGCTGGAGAGGGCTGCTGAGTGCTGGCCGCCGTGCGATGCGCCGGGAGCGCTAATTGATCTGATTATCACGTGTTGAGCACGCCTGCCGCGATGCCACACGGTGCCCCACAGATGTGTATGGTCATTACGTGCCGATTAAAAACAAAATTAAGTTTAAAATAAGAAGAAGTAAAAAAAATTAAAAAGCAAAGAGCTCATCATGACCACAGGAGAACTCCTCCTGGGATACGGGAAGTCTCCGTGTGGGGGAATCCATTATTCTGCTCCTTCAGTCAGTTGAGCGGGTTGTACAGAAAGAACCCTTGGTTCACAGCTGGTACGTTGCCATCTGGAGTTGGAGGAGAGGTACAGGGAAGGGGAAGGGCAAGAAAGAAGTGAATCTAAGCCGGGGATGGTGGTGCACGCTTGTAATCCCAGTACTTGGGAAGCTGAGACCGGAGGATCCGGGTTCGCGGCCAGCCTCAGCTACTTAGTGAGGCCCTCGGCAACTTAGTGAGACCCTGTTTCAAAATAAAGAATAAAAAATAGGGCTGGGGGTGGAGCTCAGAGGTAGAATGCCCCTGGGTTCAATCCCCAGTACTGCAAAAAAAAAAAAAGAAGTGAATCTATGGAATTACTATCATAAACAATGTGTACCTATGAGATTATACCAACATCATTCTCAGTGCTACATGTGTATGGGGGGGAGGGACACCAAGAGCTGTGTGCATGTATGTTAACACCAAACTGATATTCATTGTGATTTGAGACTACAATGCACCAATAAAAACATGTTAAAAAAAAAAAAAGAAAGAAAGATGTGGCACCTCCGGGCTCCTCGCTGCATCTCAGAGCAGGGCTGCAGGGAGGGGAAGCGCGGGCGCGGAGGGTCCTTGTGTTTAACTTTCCCTGCAGAGGGGAGACACAGGAGCAGGCGGGGGGCTCAGGGATGGGCTTCCAGAAGGTCTGGGAGGGAAGGCAGTCAGACTGGGGTTCCCTGAAGGTCCCCCAAGGGCCCGCCCTGCTCAGCCTCCTGCGGGCCCCTCCCCCACGGCCTTCCAGAAGCCTCACCCAGAGCTTCAGAGAAGCAGGCGCCCCTGTGTCCCCGGAGGTCAGGGGGAAGCGCCCTGGTGGGCAGAGACGCTGCAGCTCCGGCACCTCAAAATGACACAGGGCAGGGAGGAGAACCCCCGCGTTAGCACCGTGGCCAGGCCTCCTGCCACACACATCGATGTGATCTTTAAACCATGCTGCAAGATAGATACAGCTGGCCCCCCAGGTCCATGGGTTCTACATTCCTAGATCCAACCAACCTCAAGTGGAAAAGAAAAAAAAAAACTTTCCAGAAAGTTCCACAAAGTAAAACTTGATTTTGCCGCGTGCTGAGTACTGTGCTAAATCGTGTGAATGAAGTGATGTGTGGGCAATCCATTAGAGATTGTAAGCAATCCAGAGATGATCTAAAGTCTGTGGAAGGATGTGTGGAGGTTATATGCCAATAAAACACCATTTTATATAAGGAACTTGAGCACCCTCAGATTTGGGCATCCACGGGGCTCCTGCGACAGTCGCCCACGGATACGGAGGGACGAGGGACAACTGAACAGCCGTTTTGCAGATGAGAACAGCGAGGCTCGGAGGGGCTTGGAGGATGGGCAGAAACACAGGGGCAGAGCCAGCGGCGCCCTCTGGCCCCACGCCCCCTCCACCCGTCCCGGCAGTGCCCGGGCTGGCCCAGGTGCTGCAGCCCCACCCTCAGACAGTCAGGGACCCTCAGGACGCCCACGCCCTCCAGAGAGCCCCCTCAGCGTCCAGGGGTTGGGTGTCAGGGTGTCCTCTACTGCAAAGGGGCCCTCGAGGCTCCAGCTGTGCCCCCCTCCCGCCCCACTGTTCCCTCGTGAGTGTCTCAGTGTGGCTGGCCTGGCCCCTCCCTCCATGTCCCGCTGAAGCCAGCCCCCTATGGGGCCACTACGGGGACCCCCGTTCCCCTCTGGGCGGTGCCAGTGCCAGGCCAGCCTCCCAGGCCAAGCTCCTTGAGCGGCGTCCTGGGTGCCAGGTGCATCTCCTGGGGGGTGGGCGCTGCCCCCCTGCCCGGCCCGGGCACCCTTCCTCACCTGTACCTGCCCCCCATTTGCAGTCCCAGTCCTCCATCATGGGCTGAGCTCAGGACTCCCACTGCCCCTGCCTTCGGGCTCTGAGCATCAGGTCCCAGGGGGAAGTTAGCCCCCCGGCCTGGGGAGGGCTGTTGTCCTCCACTGAAGCCTCGGGTTGGGTGGGGTGGACAGCTGAGCTTCCCGGCCTCGGCCAGGTAGGGGCAGCTTGACCTCCCGCCCTCCCTGCCCTGCCGGCACCTCCTCTCACCTCACCCCGCTGCACCCCCTTCCATCCCCAGAGCCACGAGGGCCCACCATGGTCCCCAGCCAGCCTCGGCCCCAGCCCTCACCCTGCGCCACCCTGAGGCCCACTGCCCCAAGGCTGTCCCTTCCCAGGCCCCCGGGCAAAGCCAGACCTTGGAGGAGGGGCTCAGGGTCTCAGGAGGACACAGCCCGGGGGCCAGGTCAGTGTCCACCCGATGGCCCTCCTCAGGACTCAGGACCGCGCCGGGGCTGCTCTGGCAGGACAGACTTCCCAGGAACAGGGCCTGGCTGCGGGGCGGCCACCATTCCAGGAGGCCGTGTGACCCTGGGTGACCCTGCCCCTCCCAGGCCCGCGGGAGTGCTGCTGGCTCCAGGCCTGTGTCTGCAAGGACTGGAGCTAGAGTCTGCACAGCACAGGCGGACACAGCCCACCCTTGAAATGGCTCCTGCCTGGAGTGGTTTCGTGAGCCGTGCCCTTCTTCACGGCCGCAGACACTGCGTCTACGCAGTCCCTAACCCTGCAGGCCGTGCTGCATGACTCCAGGGAGGCGGCGCTGGCAGCCCGAGGCCCATGGGCGTTTCCACTCTGCCGGTCCTGCTCCGTCACCCGCTGGCGGGCGCTGAAGACTGTTGGGCTTGGCTACTTATTTATTTATTTATTTGGGTACTGGGGATTAAACTCAGGGGTGGTTTACCTCCGAGCTACACTTCCAGCCCTTTTTATTTTTTATTTTGAGACAGGATCTCACTAAGTTTCCCAGGCTGACCTTGAACTTGCAATCCTCCTGCCTCAGCCTCCTGAGTAGCTGGGATTATAGATGGTGGGTTTTACTTTCTTAGCTGTGTCTTTCTTTCTTTTTTCTTTTCTTTTCTTTCTTTCTTTTTTTTTTTTTTTGTGTGTGTGGTGCTGGGGATTGAACTCGGGGGCATTCTACCTCTGAGCTACACCCCTAGCTCAGTTTTTTAATTTTTTTATTTGGAAACAGGGTCTCACTAAGTTGCTGAGAGCCTCACTAAATTGTTGAGGCTGGTCTCAAACCTGTGATTCTCCTATCTCAGCCTCCCAAGTACTGGGATTACAGGCTTGTGCCACCACGCCCAGCTTTAGTTTATGTCTTTCAAATAACAAAAGCTTTTGATTTTGATGAGTTTTTTTTTTTTTCAGTACTGGGGATTGAACCCAGGGGCATTCTACCTCCGAGCTACACCCCCAGCCCTATTTTTTATCGTTTATTTTGAAATAGGGTCTCACTAAGTTGCGGAGGGCCTCACAAGTAGCTGAGGCTGGCCGCAAACCCGGATGTATTTTTTCTTTCATGATTCTTGCTTCCTGTGTCACAAAGATACTTCCCCACATTTTCTTCTAGAAGTATTATTGCTTTTGGCTTTACCTCTAGGCCTCACTTCATTTTGAGTTAGTTCTCTGTAGGACATAAAGGATAAGCTTGTTTCCCCTATGGATATCAAGTGTTACATGAACATTCTAGAATTCAAGTACAACATGGTACCTTGGTCAAAAATCAGTTGACCCTGCATATGTGAATATATTCGTGTTCTATTGCTCTACAGGTCTACTCGTTTTTTAAAAATGGCCTTTTAATAATATTGAAGCTAGACATGGTGGTGCACACCTGTAATCCCAGTACTTGGGAGGCTGAAACAGGAGGATCGCAGGTTGGAGGCCAGCCTCAGCAACATAGCAAGACTCTCAGCAACTTAGTAATACCCTGTTTCAAAATAAAAAATAAAATAGAGCTGGGAGTGTAGCTTAGAGGTAGAATGCCCCTGGGTTCAACCCTCAGTACCAAAAAAAAATTGAAATAAATAAATAATTTCAACTTAAAAACCTAGAAAAATAATAACAAAGCAGTAATAAAAATAACAACAAAGGAGAACACACAGAAAAAAAATAAATGTAAAATCAGGAAGCGCTTGGGGTGGCCGAGGTGGTGCAGGTAGCATCAATCTGAAACGCCCCATGAATCCTCCGCAGAAACACAAAAAGTAGTAAGGAGAAGAAGAACCAGCTCATCACACCATCGCACAGCTGGAAGACAGTCAGCATCCAAGGTCCGTATCACCTGAAGTAGGAAAATAAACACCAGCCCTGGCGTCCTCCCCGGCTCTGAGGGAAGGAGGGGCCAGCTCTTGTAAGGTTGCGGGTTCGAGTGTTCAGAGAAGTGAGAGACCAGTTCCACCAATCGATAATGCAAAAGCAAAGGAACTTTATTAGCTAGCTCGAGCTAGGGTCCAAGTCTCATCCAGCACAGTGGAGTATTGACCTCGGACCCCGAGCTCTAGATTACTCAGGCTTTTATACATTCAAATTATATAAGCAGCAATTACAAAAAAAAAAAAATCTTTGGCATCAATTTAGGGTACTTGGGGGTTTCTGATTGACTCGTCACACCTGGGGAGTTGGGGACTTTTCACCATTGTTCTGATAGACCTCACCAAACGGCGGTTTCCGTGAGAACATCTCTTGGAACTATTGGTTCAGGCCCTACCATTGTTCCAAGAGACCCCACCAAGCGATGGTTTCTGTGGGAACACCTCTTGGAACTATTGGTTTTAGGACCTACCATTGTTCTGATAGGCCCCACCAAGCGATGGTTACTGTGGGAACATATCTTGGATTGGTTTCTGAAAAACAGAAACTTGGGCCTAGCCTAGTTCCTTCAGAAACACAGCCTGTCATGGCTGTTCTTCGGCCTCACACTCTGAGCTCCCAGTCCGCGATGAGCGGCTTAAAGGAGGAAGGGGTCACCTTGGCTTGCGGTCTCGGTGCATGGTCTGTTGTCTCCCCTGCTCTGGGCCCTCGGAGAGACAGGGCATCACTGTGGGAAGCCTGCCTGAGGTAAAGCTGCTCATGTCGTGGTGGTCGGGAAGCAAAGAGAGGAAGAGGAGAGGGCTGGAGTCCCGCCATCCCCCTCAAGGCCACACCCCCAATGACCTGACTTCCTCCCCCTAGGCTCCACCTCCTAAAGTTCCACCACCTCCACAGGCTGGAGACTGAGCTACAACACATGGGCCCTAGAAGGACATTTAAGATCCAACTATAACAGACCCCAGATATCATTACAGCCACCACCGGAAGTTGGGCATGGTGGCTCACACCTGTGATCCTAGTACATGGGAGGCTGAGACAGAAGGATCGCAGGTTCAAGGCCAGCCTCAGCAACTTAGTGAGAATCTCGGCAACCTAGAGAGACTCTGTTTCAAAACAAAAAATAAAAAGGGCTGGGGGTGTAGCTCAGAGGAAGAAAGCCCCTGGGTTCAATCCCTAGTATCACAAAAGTTTTAAAAAGAAATAAATAAAACCACCACCAGAATGCCCGTTGTGGGAGCGGAAATACCAAAAAGATGTGCACCGTAGAACAGCACAACAGCCCAGTGTCTGGAGACTGAGCTCAGCATGTGCAGGGGCATCTTAGAAACCTTGGAAAAGACCCCAAAGGGGGATGAAGGTGTAGGCTAGTGCTGCCTACGATGCACAAGGCCCTGGGTTTGATCCCCAGCATCATGGAAAGAAGGAAGGAATAAAGGGAGGGAGGGAGAGAAGGAGGGAGGGAGGGAGGGAAGAAGGGAGGGAAGGAGGAAGGAAGGAAGGAAGGAAGGAAGGAAGGAAGGAAGGAAGGAATAAAAAAAGAAAAATCTAGGTGTGTTGGTGCACACCAATAATCCCAGTACTTGGGAAGCTGAGACAGGAGGATCACAGGTTCTCACCCCACACGACGCAGAGACCACGTCCTCATCTGCACACACTTCTAGAAGAAAAAGGGTCAAACAATCCAACCGGTAGAAATCTTCTCCCATTAAAAAAAAAAAAAATAAACTGGGCGTGGTGGCACACGCCTGTGATCCCAGTACTTGGGAGGCTGAGATAGGAGGATCGCAGGTTCGAGGCCAGCCTTGGCAACTTAGACCCTGTTTCAAAATAAGAAACAAAATAGGGCTGAAGGTGTAGCTCAGAGGTAGAATGCCCCTGGATTCAATCCCCAGTACTAAGAAGAAAAAGAAAGAGAGAAAGAAAAAGAAAAGAAAAACCAAAAAGTTACACCTGTAGATCCTCAACTTTCCTAAGATAAACTCTCATGGTTTCTGATTCTTCCTGATACTATGTTAAGTACTTGGATGAGAGTGTGGGTCTGATACCACGTTAAATACTTGGATGAGTGTGGGTCTGATAACGCCTTAAGTACTTGGGTGAGAGTGTGGGTCAGATTACGTTAAGTACTTGGGTGAGAGTGTGGGTCTGATTACGTTAAGTACTTGGGTGAGAGTGTGGGTCTGATACCACCTTAAGTACTTGGGTGAGAGTGTGGGTCTGATACCACGTTAAGTACTTGGGTGAGAGTGCGGGTCTGTAGTTGCCCGCTCTTACAATGTCTGTGTCCAGACACACTTTGCGTATTAGAATAACGCTAATAAAACAGAATGGGGGTAGTCTTTCCCCCGCCGTTTGCTAAGAGTCCCCAGCACTGGAATTATCCTATCTTAGCTTCCGATAGGCTGGTCAGGGAAGCCCCTTGGGATGGAGGTCTGTTTGGGACAATGTTCAACGACAGCGTCTGTAACTGGGAGCTCTTCATGTCTTCATTTGTGTCTTTCAAGGGGTTTGGCCATTTCATCAAAATTGTCATATTTATTACCAGAGAGCTACGGCCCCGCCACACCGCAGAGTGTCTGAGATCTGTGCACGTCCCTCTGCCGGTCCAGTGTGGAGAATTTGCATCTCCTCTTTTTGTTTTCTTAAGCAATCTACCTGAAGCTTTTCAGTTTGTTTGACCTCTAAATAAGACAGCTTTGGCTTCACTGACTTTCTTAATTGCTGGCCCATTTTCTGGGTTTTTAAAACCACCACTCTTATTTGTTTGTTTATTGGTGCTGTTGATTGAATCCAGTGGCATTCTGCCTCCAAGCTACACCGCCATCCCTTTTTATTTTTTATTTTTGTGTTGTTTTTATGGTACTAGGGATTGAACTCAGGGGCGTTCTGCCTTTGAGCTACACTCCCAGCTCTATTTTTTATTTTTTTAAATTTTGAAACAAGTTGCTGAGGTCCTCGCTAAATTGCTGAGGTTGAACTTGAACCTTTGATCCTCCTAACTCAGCCTCCCAAGTACTGGGATTACAGGTGTGTGCCACCATGCCTGGCTTATTTTTTATTTTGGAACAGGGTCTTGCTAAGTTGCTAAGGGTCTCGCTTAGTTGCTGAGGCTGGCCTGGAACCTGTGATCCTCCTGTCTCAGCTTCCCAAGTACTGGGATTACAGGCAAGCACTCTTTTTTTTTTTAGTGGTACTCGGGATTGAACCCAGGGGCATTCTACCTCCGAGCTATACCCCCAGCCCTATTTTTTTAATTCTCTATTTTGAAACAGGGTCTCACTAAGTTGCAGAGGGCCTCACTAAGTAGCTGAGGCTGGCCGCGAACCTGGATCCTCCTGTCTCAGCCTCCCAAGTACTGGGATTACAGGCACGCGCCACCATGCCTGGCTCCAGGCAAGCACTCTTTACTGCTTCCTACCATCAACTCCTCTGGGCGTACTAAGACAGTAATTCCAGCCCCTATTGCTCCCTTATAGCCAGAAATGGAAGCCACCCTTCTCTTTCTGTTAGCTCCAGGGCACTCAGAAGACCCCATCCTGTGCCACAGTCCTCGTAGTCCCATTACTACCCTGGGACGGGTCCCCCAGCCCAGTGGTCCCCAAAGGCAGGTCCTGCGGTCATAATCTTTCATGAGCGCTCCTTTGATTATGATGTGCATGCGTGTGGCATGGATTACTAGCACCCCTTTACCATTCAAGAAACCCGTCTCTATGATCAAGCCCAAGGACACAACTAGACTCAGCCCAAATGGCCATGTTAGGGTTAAGAGGAATCCAGGACCCCTCTGGGACAATTTCAGCGCCAGCCAGCAGGGCCCGTCAGGAGGCAAGAGCTGTGGGTAATCCTGGCAGGGTGAATTTAAAGAATTGCTCGGAGGCCGGGCATGGTGGCGCACGCTTGTAATCCCAGTACTTGGGAGGCTGAGACCGGAGGATCGGGTTCGAGGCCAGCCTCAGCTACTTAGTGAGGCCCTCTGCAACTTAGTGAGACCCTGTTTCAAAATAAAGAATAAAAAATAGGGCTGGGGGTGTAGCCCGGAGGTAGAATGCCCCTGGGTTCAATCCCCAGTACTGCAAAAAAAGAAAAAGAAAAAAAGAATTGCTCGGTGGACACGGAAGAACCACACAGTGAAAAGGGAGAGCCACGGTCTGACAGAAGTAGTGACTGCAAGAAGAGGCGTTGCCCTGGGGAGCGGACACAAAGGGCAGAGGTTAGAGTGATCCCAGTGCAGAGCCTCTGGGGTCACAGAGCTGCGGCTCGGGCCTCTGAGGAAGGGCGTCCCAGCCAGGTGATAGCCAGGGTCTCAAATGGGAGAAGATAAGCTGGGTTTTCAAGGACTAGAGAAACTGCCACTGGAATCAATTGCTGCCACCTGGTAGCAGGAAGTTCCCAGGCAAAAGTGATCGTAAGAGGAAGCAGATGCAGCGGGGCCTGGTGGTGCAGGCCTGTGATCCCAGTATGTGGGAGGCTGGGACAGGAGGACCACAGGTGCAAAGCCAGCCTCAGCAACTTAGCAAGGCCCTCAGCAACCTAGTGAGACCCTGTTTCAAAACAAAAAATAAAATAGGGCTCGAGATGTAGCTCAGAGGTACAATGCCCCTGGGTTCAATCCCCAGTACCAAACACACACACACACACACACACACACACACACAAAGAAAGAATATGCAAGAACAGGGAATAAAATTACAGGGACTTTTCCCCCCTCCAACCTCATGGCCTCCTCTAGCGCCCCCTATTGGCAGAGGCTTGCAGGCATAGCGGGACGTGATTTGCAGAGCTTTCTCCCAGCATGCCCCGTGGGAAGGAAGGGCAGGTGTGGTCTGAGAGAGCAGATCTTGGAGGATGGTGCAAGTGGGTATCAGCTACCATCCCCTCGTCGACATCCGGCTTCCTGAGCATGGCCACCGGCTTTAGTTATGAAGTAGGGTGCTGTCGCTCTGAGGGATGCCTGCCCAGGCATCTGCAGATAAAATGCATGAGCCAGACGCTGCTGCAACGGTGGCACAGCAAAAGAGAGAGACACACGGTGTGGGAAACACTAACACTGAACAAATCTCCTGCTCCTCCTGCCTCTCTTCCACAGGTTTGGAATTTTTTTTCAAAATACAAAGATGAGAAGAGTTGGTAGGAGCAGGTTCTCCGAGGACCAAAAGCCAAAATCTGCACTGTTCTGTTTGCATGACCGCCGTGATCCGCTCAGGGCAGGGTACCGGGGTGCAGTCTGAAGGGGGAATGTCCCCCTTTTTCAGACAAGCAGATATCCCTGGATTCACAAGATGTCATCGAGTCTGAGGCTGCAGGCCGTCCATTCTGCCCCCCCCCCAGAGACTGAGCAGCAGCTCTTGACACCGGCCGTCCTGGGTTCCCCGGCAGTGAGGGGTCCCCAAAGAGGGGGGTCCGCTGTCCTGCTGCTTGGAGGAGCTGGCTGGCAGCCCTCCGTAAAGCCTCTTTCTACAGACAGCCACATTTTCCCTGCAAGGACACGACCCACTGGTGGCCTGGCACACGGCTGACCCATCGCGTCACTGGTGGAGAGAAGTGGTCCCTAAAAGGCCCCCAGAGAGTTGCATCTCTCAGCCAGGAGTGCTGGTGAGGTCACCGCTTGGCCTGGCTCCACAGGAGATGGCGTGGTTTCCTCTGCTCGCCAGGCCTGCCTAGAAGGCTGCAGGGAGGGACTGGGTTTCTCTTGCCGCCCATACCTGGGCAGGAGCGGAGCCATGGAGGATGAGAAAGGTCCCCAGAGAGGCTCCTTCCCGACCGACCCAACCCAGCCAGACAACATGTGACTCGGAGTTGCTGGCTGACGCTGAGCAGGAGCCGCCCACAGGCTCTAGGGACCAGAGCCCTCGGCCCGGTCGGGAC
Organism: Glis glis; assembly: GCA_004027185.1. Classification (NCBI taxonomy): domain Eukaryota; kingdom Metazoa; phylum Chordata; class Mammalia; order Rodentia; family Gliridae; genus Glis; species Glis glis. The sequence goes on along the minus strand of PVJS01004965.1, from coordinate 55,129 downwards.
AGCTCCAAGGCCCAGGGTCCGAGCGGGCAGGACACGGAACGGTGAGCAGCCGGGCAGCACCGGGCAGGGCGGGACTCTGGGGCCGGCCCTGAAGCTCGGCATCTTCTGGGCTGTTGTGCTGGCCCGTTGGGGGAGGGCGTGGCGGCAGCCCGACACTGCCGGAGCTCTGCTCTCCAGCCGTCCTCCGCCCTCTGAGGGGCTGTGTCGTCCGGCCTGTGGCCAGCTCAGGCCCATTCCTGGAGGGGGGCTCAGTTGAAGGACAGTTCTCCCACCAGTGGCTCTGTCTCGTGCCGCCCCATGTCCCCCCTGCGCTACTGTGCCCGGTGCTGGGGGTCGGGGGCTGGGCCCAGCTCCACCAAGGGTCAAGGAGACAGCCACGCCTGGGCGCTGATTCTGCACAGTGTCAGGGCCCCTGGGTCCTGACTGTCCATGACAGGCGCAGAGCCAGGGCCTGGCCAGAGCCCATGTGCAGGGGCAGAGCCACGCCTATGCCCCACCACCCTGGGCCTTCCTCCCAGCTCTCTCTGTGGTCCTCTTGGCCCACCCCTCCCTCTTCTCACCGAGCATGAGTCCCCCCTACAATCCTGTAACCCAATTGTGGGGACCCCATTCATTGAGCCCCCTCCCAAGCCTCTACCCTGGCAGATGGTCCCACCCAGAGCCCAGGGAGAGACACTGGCTGGACTTAGCCGAGCCTCACCCTGGCTGTCACCATCTGGACCCACAGCTGTTGCTCCTGTCCTCCTCCTGAGTGGCCGCCCCTCACCCTTCTGCTCCCTCCCCTCCCTCCTCCTCCTCCTTCTCCTCCTCCTCCTCGCTCTCTCCTCTCTTCCCTCTCCCTCTCTCATGTCCTCTCTCCTCTTCCCTCTGATCTGTGGCTTCTGTTCCAAGCTGTCCCTGAGGCACAAACCCTGTCCTCCCCAGCCCCCTCCCAGGAGAGGAGATGGCGGAGCAGAGCCCTGTCTGGGGAACCCGGGCTGGAGAATCCTGCCTGCTCTTTGGGGCCGGAGCCTCCCTGGGGTCTTGGAGGCAGCTTCCTGCATGGGTGGGCAAGGGCGGGCAGGGCTGCACTGCTGGGGTGGGCTCTCAAGCCCAGGATTTAAGGCCTCAGCGAACTCCCCTCTGCCTCTCTCAGCTTGAGTGTGGCCCTGCCCAGCTGTCCTGAGGGGGCAGCATCTGTCCTGTCCCACCTGTAACACAGGGAGGACCATAGCCCCACTCAGGGTCTCCTCCTGGGGGCGCTGGATGCCGTGCTGCAGGGGGCTGATGGTGCTGGGGCAGCCAAGCATTCCCTGCTGGAATTCACCCACCTCCCATACCCCCATACCTTGTGCCCCCCATACCCTGCCATTGCCACACCCACCGTCCAGGCCGTCAGGTGCTAGGACGGAGCACACAGCCAGAGGTGGGACCCATCATCTCCACTTGGACTGGACTCCACCCCCGAGGAAACCAGATCGGACCAGGCTCAGCTTCCGGGAGTGGCAGGATCAGGGCCACCCATCTCCAAGGCCTGTCCCTTCTCCCCAGTGAAATAAAGACAGCAAGCCAGGGGTGGTGGCGCATGCCTGTAATCCCAGTACTTGGGAGGCTGACAGAGGAGGATCGCAGGTCAAGGCTAGTCTCAGTAATTTAGTGAGACCCTCAGCAACTGAGCAAGACCCTGTTTATTATTTTTTCTTTTTTTGCAGTACTGGGGATTGAACCCAGGGGCATTCTACCTCTGAGCTACACCCCTGGCCCTATTTTTTATCCTTTGTTTTGAAACCGGGTCTCACAAAGTTGTGGAGGGCCTCACAAAGTAGCTGAGGCTGGCCGCGAACCCGGATCCTCCGGTCTCTGCCTCCCAAGTACTGGGATTACAAGCGTGCGCCACCACGCCCGGCTGACCCTGTTTAAAATAAAAAAATATCAAATAGGCCTGGGGGTGTAGCTTGGAGGTAGAATGCCCCTAGATTCAACCCCCAGCGCCCCCCCCCCGCCCCAAAATGACAGCAGTGAGCTGAGGGTTTGGATGGGGAGAGGTGACCAAGAGCCAGAGCCACCATGCTTAGCACATGGCCCTCTGCCAGGTGGGCTCTAGCCCTGAGCCCTGGCCCCACCCCTCGTCCTATGCTGCCCGTGGACCCTCCCATCCTTGAGGGAAAAGCAGGAGATGTTAACCCTGGCCTTGAGGAGGGAGCCAGCACCGTACTCCCCCCACCACCAAATCCCCACGCCCAGCCTCCCCAGGAGACCAGGGGACTAGCCACCCTGTGCAGGAGGAGGCCCCTGGCATCAGCCCTGGCCCCAGCCAGTCTCTGGAGAGAGGCGAGGCCCTGTCCCATCTCCTCAACCCTGCACAGAGGCGCTGCAGGCGCCAAGTCCACAGGGCACATGATGGGGGCAGGTAAGAACCGGACAGGTCACCCCAGGTGGCAGAATGGGTGGGTCACCGCAGGCGCCTCCTGCTGCGTTCTGGGCAGTCCTGCAAGGTCTACTATTTAGCTGTATCCCTGGTGAAGCCGTGGTGAAGAGCCTGGCTGCAGCTCAGGGCCCATGGGGTTCATGCTGCCCCCCAGAACCAAGCCCCCTCCAGCATGCAGGGCCTGCCCCAGTGAGCCAACCAGCTCAGGGCAGCTGCGGCAGGAGGCTAGCCTCCCCACCGCCAGCCTCACCATCAGGAAAGCCTCTCCCTCCCCCAGGGAAGGGAGACTGGCAGGTGAGGAGGAGCCAGGCTCCCAGGCCCTAGAGGGCAGGAGTCCTGTCACGGGGCACCAGGGATGTGGCGAGGAAGGACCTTGGCCACATGGTGGGGCCAAGCCAAATGGTCAGGAGCCCACTGGCAACACCCCTCATAGAATGTCAAGGAAAGGCCTGGAAGAGTCGAGGGCTGCTCTAAGATGCCACACCCGGCCTGAGTCACCCAGCCACTGGACGCATGCCCTACCTGTTTTGAGGATCCACAGGAGCCATGGGGAGCCCCGCTCGCTCAGCCCACAGAGACCAGCCCTGCTGAAGGCCGGGGATGTGACACCACTTACAGCTGGGGGTGGGGGAGCTGGGGCCTGGAGAGCCACTGGCCTTAGGGAGGGAGGGTTAGGTCAGGTGACAGGGGCAGAAATGGGAGATGGGTGCCTCCTCCAGTGGAGTCTCACTGAGCCCATCAGCCCCCAGTCCCTGACTGCCCCATCCCCTTACACTGGGCAGAGGAGGGACACAGATTCGTGAACAGGACACTCAGATGTCATTGTGGTTACAGGGCATCCAGAGCGGACCTCCTCAGCCTCCTGGCGCCCACCAGCCTCGCGCTGCCCAGGATGGAGTGGGGAGAAGCTGGACGGCACCCAGTGGACCCAGACGGCATCCAGGAGGACGTGGCGTTCAACCTGGTCATTCTGTCCCTCACCGAGCTCCTCAGCCTGGGGGGGCTGCTGGGCAACGGGGTGGTCCTCTGGCTGCTCAACTGCAATGTCTACAGGAACCCCTTCTCCATCTACCTCCTGGACGTGGCCTGCGCCGACCTCATCTTCCTCGCCTGCCACATGGTGGCTGTCGTCCCCGACCTGCTGCCCGGCCAGCCGCACTTCCCGGGCTTCGTCCACATCAGCCTGGCCATGCTGAGGTTCTTTTGCTACATCGTGGGCCTGAGCCTCCTGGTGGCCATCAGCATCGAGCAGTGCCTAGCCAGCCTCTTCCCGGCCTGGTACCTGTGCTGCCGCCCGCGGCACCTGACCACCTGCGTGTGCGCGATCACCTGGGCACTCTGCCTGCTGCTGGACCTGCTGCTCAGCGGCACCTGCACCCAGTTCTTCGGGGAGCCCAGCAACCACCTGTGCAGGATGCTGTGGCTGGTGGTGGCGGTGCTGCTGGCGGCCCTGTGCTGCGCCATGTGCGTGGCCAGCCTGCTCCTGCTGCTGCGGGTGGAGCGCGGCCCGCAGCGGCACCAGCCCCGCGGCTTCCCCGCGCTGGTGCTCCTGGCCGTCCTGCTCTTCCTCTTCTGCGGCCTGCCCTTCGGCATCTACTGGCTGTCCCGGATCCTGTACTGGCACATCCCTCACTACTTCTACCACTTCAGCTTCTTCATGGCCGCCGTACACAGCGCCGCCAAGCCCGCCATCTACTTCTGCCTGGGTAGTACCCGTGGCCGCAGGCTGCGCGAGCCCCTCCGGCTGGTGCTCCAGCGGGCACTGGGGGACGAGGCTGAGCTGGGGCCGGGGAGGGAGACCTCCCGCAGGGCCCTCGTGGACATGGCAGCCTAGGCCCTTGGGTTCCGCTGCCAGCCAGGGAGCTGCCACTGTAGGGAACGGGTGGCCAGAGGCTGTGTCAGCAAGACTCCAGGGAGATCTCTGCTGTGACCTCTCATGTGGGCCTCAGGGTGCTACTCAAGCTCTCTGCGAGAGGCTCACCAGGGAGGCTGCTGAAAAGGTCTCTGGGGATGAGGCCCGGGAATGTGCATTTTGAAGAATCCCCGGGGACTGTTCCCATGTGCGGATCTCACGGGGGCCACCGTGTTATACACGCACCCCCTCTTGCAGCAAGGAGACAGGGAAGGAAGGGGACAGGCCTGTCCCCAGGTGGAGGGCAGCCTAGGCCAGCTCACCCTCCCTCCTGCCCTCAGCCCCCTCATAGCTGAGGACACACCCCCACAGATCAGGTTGACCCACCTCGGCCCCCCACGCCCCCTCCTCTAGTGCAACCTAAAATGCCCTGAGATCAGAGGCCGGCTTAGGCGTGGGGGAGTGAGAGGCTCGGGGAGCCCGAGGTAGCCAGCCAGCAGAGTCTGCCCTGCCCCCGCTGGGGCCAGGATCGAAGATGGCCCCTGACCCAGGTACATGGATCAAGAGGCCCACTGAGCCCCGAGGGAAGCCAGGTCAGACTGGACTCATCCTTGCATGGTACGCCCCCTGTGTTACAGAGACACAGCAGTCACAATCCCCGGCTGGCTGCGTGAACCATCTGCTCCCAAATCCACTCCTGGTGCAGGGCCGGTGCCCGCCTGGGTTCCTGCAGTGCTCTCCAGACAAGGATTCTTGGAATGTCCTCTGTCCTGGCAATGCCCAAGCTCGGTGCCCACACTCTGCCCAAAGCACCCATGAGCCCCTTGTCATCGGCTCCTGTCATCGTCAGGAGTCTAAGCAGGACAACAGTGACCTCCTGAGCCACAGTGACTCTCTGAATGAGGTGGCACGTGGGCACAGGCTTCGAGGTCCCCACCCCACACAGCTACGGACAGTCCTTCACGTCAATACTGCCTTGTAGAGGAGGAGGTGTAGGGCTTGGAGATGGGCTTCCAGAAGCCTGTGGGGTCGTCTTGGATAATCATGCTTGTTCCAGGCCGTGAGACAGGAGACTGGATTACTCAAACCTCACCCAGAGCCTCAGAAATGCAAGAAGCCACTGGTGTCCCCGGCATCCCCATTGAAGTCCTCTGCATGGGCAGCGAGACTGGAGCAGCCCGCAGGATGGCCAGAGCCCAGCCCTTCAGCACCTGGACAGCTCCCTGCCCACCGCCTCTGTCCTGAGCATGGCCTTCCCAGGAGGGTCCTGCTAAGGAAGAAACCAGGCTCTGCCCACCACAGGTTGCTGTGCTCCCCTGGAGCTGGGCCCAGGGGTGCAGACGTGATCTGAGGGCTGCCCACCCAGGATCCTCTGCTCACAGGCGCTGGTGCTTAAGGGCAGGGGCTTTGGAGTCCTGCCACCCAGGCTGAGCCCAGCTCACCCCGTGTCACGGCGGGTCAGTTACTCAACCTCTCCACGCCTCTGCTTCCTCATCCCTAAAGCACGAAAGCCCAGTGACTTCATACATACAAAATGCTTTGGAGTATGCCCAGCATCTCATAAGTCCCAACAGAATCTCACCACCAGGCCCAAGGCCACAGCGTGAGCCTGGACCTGGGCTAAGCGGTCGGGGGAGGTCTCCTCCAGCACTGTAAGAGTGTGATTCTCACTCAGGGCTTCCGGACCCTGAGATGCAGGAACATCACAGCCATGACTGAGCTTGTCCCTCCAAGCCCAGGCGAGGGTCCCGGACCCCTACCCCCATCCTCCAATCAGCCTCCTCCACCCTCCTGATTCACGCAGGCTGTGCTGGGCTGCATTGGGCCAGCCTGGTGCCTTCCCCCAAGGCTCTCATGCAGCCCTGCCTGGCAGGTCTGGCCCACAGATCCCGGGAGGCCGGGAGCCCTGGGGCTGGCTCTCCCTCCGCAGCCCCCTCCCGAGGGAGCCAGCGTGGCCCTCTCTCTCCACCTCCAGGACAGATTACCAACTTTGGTTACCCAGCTTGGGGAAATGAGAGCAGAGAGGGAAGTGGGTGTCCGCAGTCCTACTCTGGGCCTCTAGACACACACTTCCCTCAGCTCAAGGAAGGGCGAGAGGACCAGCGCAAGGGGACCTCGCAGGCGCTGACCGCGCCGCCGATGGGAGCCCAGAGCCCTCCCGCTAATGTGTAAAGTGCTCCCAATTCACAGATGAGAATGCGGAGGCTCAGAGGGGCTCAGAAACTGCTCCCTGCACCCCTCCACACACCTCCCGCCTTGCTGGACCAGGCTGGCGCAGGTGTTGGCAGCCCCACCATGGCTGTCCCACCCCTTTTTCCCTATCTTGGACACAGATAAGTGAGGGACCCTCAGGGCACTCCTTTCCTCCTGGAGAGCCCACCCTTAGCATCCAGGGGTTCGAAGCGGCTCTAATTCCTCCTCTCTGGCCTCGTGGAGCAGAAGCTCCTTCTCTGAGGGGCCTTGGGAACTCTGGTCTCCATGGAAACAGTCCACTCCCCCACTGGCCATGGGCATGGCAGAAGGTGTGTGGACTGTGCTGGTGGGTACTCTCAGCCCGGAGCTGCCTGCTCGGCCCCTGCCCTGTGGTCGGAGAGACCCTGGGGTATTGGGACCAGGCTTCCAGGCCCGGGCCAGACAGGGGCAGCTTGACCTCCCGCCCTCCTTTCACCTCACCCTGCTGCACCCCCTTCCATCCCCAGACTCACGAGGGCTCACCATGGACCCCAGCCAGCCTCGGCCCCAGCCCTCACCCTGCACCACCCTGAGGCCCACTGCCCCAAGGCTGCTCCTTCCCAGGCCCCCGTGCAAAGCAGACCTTGGAGGAGGGGCTCAGTGTTCCAGGAGGACACAGCCCGGGGGCCAGGTCAGTGTCCACCCGATGGCCCTCCTCAGGACCCAGGACCGCGCCGGGGCTGCTCTGGCAGGACAGACTTCCCAGGAACAGGGCCTGGCTGCGGGGCGGCCACCATTCCAGGAGGCCGCGTGACCCTGCCCCTCCCGGGCCTGCGGGAGTGCTGCTGGCTCCAGGCCTGTGTTTTCAAGGACTGGAGCTGGGACAGGGGCCCAGCAAGACGCCCCACTGCCCCTCCACCCTGCTGCGCCTGGATGCCAGAGTGAGATGACCCTCGTGCTGCGTCCCATGTCGCCGTGGGGGCACACTCAGTCACTTCCTACCTGGTTCTGCAGAGCCAAGTTTAGAATAGCTGGGAGTCCTGGGTCTGTGGCAGACTGACTTACAGAGAGGGGCTCCTTAGGAAGGGACAGGGCCACCTCTGCAGAACACCCCCGGAGCACTGACCCACTGTGAAGCAAGTCCCACCTGCCGCACCCAGGTACCCAGCTCCATGAGCAATCAGTCCAATGAGAGGGGGAAACTGAGGCACAGAGAGGTTAGGACATTCTTTTAAAGTCAGGCCAGGAGCCACTTCCACAGCTCCTGGGTCACGTGTGCCTCAGGAGCAACCCGGAGGACACCAGAAGCCGTCCCACATTGGTGGAGCAGCCGGGAGGGGTGGTCCAGCACCCCCACCCCCACCCCAGGCACAGTGATGACAGGGGCCACTGTGCGTGGGTCCGACTTGACGTGAGCACGGCTGTCTTGAGTCGTGACCTCAGGTTGCCCTCAGGATTCTCCATAGTTTTTCCTGCACAGTCTCCAGCAAGTTATAAACAAAACCATCCATGGCACGTGGAGCTTTACAACCGGACCCTCCTCCAGGGATGCCACCGATGCTCTGATATTATCTTAAGATAAACCAGAGCCAGTGTGATGTATGGTGCACATCTTGTAATCCCAGTTCTTGGGAGGCGGCGACAGGAGGATCGCGGGTTTAAGGCCAGCCTCAGCAACTTAGCAAGACCCTCAGCAACCTAGCAAGACCCTGTTTCAAAATAAAAATAAAATAGGGGCTCGGAAGTAGAATGCCTCTGAGTTCAACCTCCATTACCAAAAACAAATAAATAAATAAACCAGGTACATTCCAGCCGGGTGAAGTTACTTTTGTCCTAACCCATAAATTCACCCCTCTTTCTGATGCAAATTGTGGAAATCCAACTGGTCTTGCTGCCACCCAGGACCACGCTTCTGTCAGTGAGCCCCCAATAAACTGCACTCAGTGTAGACCTAGATCTGTCTCTTTTTCTTGGGCTCCCTGGCACCTCAGGCCTGTCCTCATTCACGGGGACTGGGTGGTTCTGGGACAACTGTTGAACCAGCCAGGAGATGGGCAAGGGGAAATCCCAAGCAGGCCATCTAATTCTGGGTGAGTGCAGGGGCACCCTGAAACTGTCGGGTTTGGAGCAGCTGTTGCTGACTGCTACCTAGCCCACTGCGGAAGGCAGAGTGGCCTCTTACGGTTCACCTGGCCATCGGCGCCCGGCTGGCTGTGGAGGAAAGGGTGAAGAAATGAGAAGAAGCCGGGCGTCGTGGCGCATGCCTGTAATCCCAGTACTTGGGAGGCTGAGACAGGAGGATCGCAGGTTCAAAGTCAGCCTCAGGAATCTAGCGAGGCTCTCAGCAACTTAGTGAGACCCTGTTTCCTATTAAAAAATAAAATAGGGTCGGGCATGGTGGCGCACGCTTGTAATCCCAGTACTTTGGGAGGCGGAGACCGGAGGATCCCAGTTCGCAGCCAGCCTCAGCGCTCTCTCTCTCTCTCTCTCTCTCTCTCTCTCTCTCTCTCTCCTTAGTGAGGCCCTCCGCAACTTCGTGAGACCCGGTTTCAAAATAAAGTATAAAAAATAGGGCCGGGGGCGTAGCACGGAGGTAGAACGCCCCCGTGTTCAATCCCTGGTACCGCAAAAAAAAAAAAAAAAAGGAAAAAAAAGGGCTGGGGGTATAGCTCAGAGTTCAATGCCCGCCTGTTATCTCAGTACATGGGAGGCTGAGACAAGAGGATCGCAGGTCCAAGGACAGCCTCAGAAATTTAGTGAGGCCCTCATCAACTTAGTGAGACTCTGTTTCAAAAATAAAAAATAAGCTGGGCGTGGTGGCATATGCTTGTAATCCCAGTACTTGGGAGGATGAGACAGGAGGATCCAGGTTAGAGGCCAGCCTCAGCTACTTAGTGAGACCCTATTCAAAATAAAGAATAAAAAATAGGGCTGGGGGTGTAGCTCTGAGGTAGAATGCCCCTGGGTTCAATCCCCAGTACCAAAAAAAATAAAATAAAATAAAAAATAAAATAGGACCAGGGGTGTAGCTTGGAGGTAGAATGCTGCTGGGTTCAATTCCCAATACCAAAATAATAATAATAATAATAATAATAATAATAATAAATAAATCCCCAGTACCAAAAAAAAGCAATATAGGACAGCCCCCACCCACGAGCCTTGCTTTTTCTCTCCACGCTAATGCCATGGGGTCAGAGGTGGAGCCACATACGCAGACGCGGAGCGGCGGAGGGGCTGCCATTCACGAAACTAGAAGTACTCCGGGTTACACCACTGCAGACTTGCGAGGTAATTCACCCACTCATAAACAACGGCTTCGTGGAAGTCCGCCTGCGTGGATGGTGAGACTCTGGGACAGGGCACAGAATGGCGTTTCTCTGGCAGGAGATGAAGTGGAGAAATGGATAGCAACGTCACCCTCCGGCACTTGGCAGCGCAAACACAAGTCCTGCCAGATACGAGGAAATCGTTCCCCGATAGCTTGAATCAGCATGGGCATGAGAGGCATGGCCAAATGAGGGGGTCTGCCAGGACAGGATCTGCCGGGCGGGCGAAAGCCTGGACGAAGCCCAGGGGGCCCTTGGGGAATTGCACACAGGACAAGCCCTTTACGAAGCCCAGGAGTTTCAAAGACCCGGCAAAGCCGTGTTGATAGCTGGAATGAAAAACAAAGTATTACAAAACCCTGCAAGGTCCTTTTCTCTCCCTACTCAGTCTGATTATCAGATCGGACATCTATAATGTGGGCGAAGCGATTGCTGATCTGTCTGGGACAGGGTGCCACTGGTCCGAAAGCCTGAGAACTAAGAGGGACAAATAAAAAAGAGGAGAGAAAAGCCGGGTGTGGTGGCGCATGCTTGTAATCCCGTACTTGGGAGGCGGAGGCCGGAGGATCTGGGTTCGCGGTCAGCCTCAGCTACTTAGGCCCTCCGCAACTTTGTGAGACCCGGTTTCAAAATAAAGAATAAAAAATAGGGCCAGGGGTGTAGCTCAGAGGTAGAACGCCCCTGGGTTCAATCCCTGGTACCGCAAAAAAAAAAAAAAAAAAAAGAGGAGAGAAAAGAAATGGGGGGCCAGCTAAGATAACAAGAAAGCAACGTGGCCTGATTTGCTTTGTGCCACCCCACCCCCACCCCATCCCGACCCCATCCCGGAAAAGATAGACAACGACCTAACGCAGTCTTGGCTCACTATGCAAGGAAACTGAGTCTGAACGACGGCTCCAGCCTCCCGCCTGACCCACCCACGGAGGAAGGCCGGGAGTCCCTCGCTCCAGCACACACGGGCTGAGGGAGGCTACAATCCCCCCTGGATACGAGGTACCACCTACTCCACTCCTGTAGCTTCTTGGGATGGATTGCTTCACTCCCCGTGATCAGGGGGAGCCAGGTCACCCCAAAGTGGGGGCCACAGTGGAACTGTGGTTCTCCAAGAGCACGGGAAAGCCTGTCACTCTGGTAGATACAGGTGGCAAAAGTACACGGATCCAGGGCAGCCCTGGAACATGTCCCTGGGCCCTGGGTGGCTATTGATGGATAGCCATAAGACCATCAGAATAAAAATAAGTATTGGTGCATCTAGGAGTCATGAGAGGGTGCCCTGCTCTGTATTTGGAGCTCATCTCTCAGGTCCCTGAGAACATTCTGGAGACGGATATTCTATTAGGAATGACATTGCAGGCTCCCATGGGGGAACCTGAACTCAGAGTTTGGGTAGTTAAGACAGTGTTGAGGGGGGGGACACAAAAAGAGGTCCCATCAGCCTTCCTGCTAGGAGTGGGTAGTGTAATCCAGGCAGTGGAAGCCACCAGGTGCACATGCTGAATTTGGAGAAACCATAAAAGAATTAGAGTGGGTTGGGATTTTACGACCCGTCCACGGTGCCTTCAGTAGCCCTGTCTGGCCACTCCCACAGCCAGAGGCGATCAGGAGAAGGGCCGCTGATACAGAGTGAAGGGGGTGATACCTCCCGTCCTGAGGTCACCCTGGCCTGGGGAGGGATCGCAGACTCAGCACCGCGCACGCTCTCTGCAAACACCTTGCTCAGTCTTCCTTAAAGCAGGACTTGCAAGACCAGTCGGCTTCCCCTGGGAGGGAGGCAGGGAGGTTCCAGCTGATGCCCCCGAGGGATCTGCCATCTGTCCTAGTGCAGTAACTCAGGACTGCGCAGTTCCAGTCTCTGATGTCACCCGGCTGTGCCCACTACGGCGGCTGATTAGGAAGGCAGCCACACAGGACTGTGATTGTCTGGGTGGAGGCTCTGGGCACCCTCTGCCAGGCTTGTCACCACTACAACAAAATTGGGCTATCTGGTCAAAACAACATGGACCAAAGCTACCTTAATGTTCCTGTGTGTGTGTGTGTGTGTGTGTGTGTGCGTGTGCGTGTGCATGTGCGTGTGTGTGTGTGTTAGGGATTGAACCCAGGGGCATTCTACCTCTGAGCTACACCCCCAGCCCTATTTTATTCTTTTATTCGGTCTTGCTAAGTTGCTGAGGGTCTCTCTAAGTTGCTGAGGCTGGCCTCAAACCTGCAATCCTCCTATCTCAGCCTCCCAAGTCCTGGGATTACAAACATGCACCACTACTCCCAGCAGACCTTCCCCTTTAGAACAGCAGTTTCCAGCAGCGTCCGATGCCCTACTAGGAGTGGAGTCACTGACTGAGACCTTACTGATCTCCGTGCCAACTGGTCTACCTATGGGGGGGGTGGCTCAGTGGTCTATTTCAGTCTTAGTTTGCAGCGCAGCCCTGACCACTCCTGACTGGCAGGTGGGGAGCCCAGTTGCCTGTGACACTGCCTCATACCCCAGGTGGCCACTCCAGTGCCTAGGATCCCACAAGTCCCAGAGAGGTGGCCATATGCCTGGCGGCGCTTGGTGTCTGGAGATTGCTGTGTAGTTTACCAGCTTGAGACAGCAGGAAGGCAGGGCAGCCAGCAGGCAGGCTTGCGCAGTAGTAACTCAGGAGCCACGCTCACAGGCTGTATGTACTGAGAACTGAGCTGTGCACAGGGGCGTGGGTTGTGGGTGGCACAGGTGAGCGCAGCATGGTCTCCTAGCAGGAGAGCTCACCGAGCTGCCACCGTCAAAGGCTTCGGGAAGACACGTGCAATGTTGGTGCCCACATCAGATCGGCAGTGACCCAGGCACCCATCTCTGCACATGCTATGCAGGACCGGGCCTCAGCTCATGTAACCCTTGGGCAGCAGTGTTGGTGGGAAGAACAGCTAATTAAAACAACAGATATAGACAGGCGTGGTGGTGCACACTTGTAATCCCAGTACTTTGGGAGGCGGAGACCGGAGGATCCGGGTTCGCGGCCAGCCTCAGCTCTCTCCCTGTCTCTCTCTCTCTCTCTCTCTCTCTCTCTCTCCTTAGTGAGGCCCTCCGCAACTTCGTGACACCCAGTTTCAAAAATAAAGTGTAAAAAATAGGGCCGGGGGCGTAGCGCGGAGGTAGAACACCCCTGTGTTCAATCCCTGGTACCGCAAAAATAAATAAATAAATAAATAAAACAACAGATATGGGCCCTATTGGGCAAACCCGTGTTGACTGGCTGGACTGGAATCCTTCGAGGATCTTTAATAAATTTAAATACCCCCGAGGCTGCACACTGCTCCCTGAGAGTGCCCGGGAGCTCTGCCTGGCCCCCGGGGCCACCTGTGTCCACGCTATGAATCCAGATTCTGAACCGTCTGAGTTGATGCACGGGCAGTGAGCGCTGCTGTTTCCCACGCCGGGAGCATTAAACACAGGAGAGGGGACAGTCCAGCGGGGGCTCAAGCAGCGGTTCCCCGGATGGGTGGCTATTCCTTGCCACAATGTGAGGTGTCTCCGACCCTCCTGACCCATTGATCCTGTTGGACTCTGGACCCGTGGTCACGGCGTACGCTGAGTGCGCCAAAAGAAATGCCTCGTGGCGCTGCAGTTGGCATCATGGTCTGGCAAGACATTCTGCTGCCGGGAATCATTCATGGGCCCTGTCCCATTGGCAGACGTGTGGCGCATGCCATCACCACTGTACTAACAGAGATGTCGCCTCCTGGATTGTCCTGCCGCGTGCTGCGGATTTATCTTTGCAACTTCCCGTGGTTTTGTGGGGTTGTGGTGGTTGTTTTTCCACTCATAGTTTTGGACTGCTATCAATGCTATTTCCTCCTTCGCCCGGACTGCTTGGGGAACCGGTTTCCTGCAGTGGGCGCAGCCCTACACATGGGCACGATGCTTCAGCACTCTGGGTGTGTGGACAGCTCCCTCTTTCCAGTGCCTCTGTGCTACCTTGGCGGATAGCCATCTGCTCCTCCAGGACAAAATTGGAAGACTCTAGATAAATCTAGAGCCTCAAGAAAGGCAATGTGTTCTAAGCAATAGGACATGACCGATTTCCATATTTCCCAACAGTCCAGAACAAGGGCTATGAGTAACCCCGGCCACGGCTCATCTTTCACCGAGGATGCCACACAACAGCCTTCAAAGAATTCTGCTAGCTGGGCGTGGTGGCGCACGCTTGTAATCCCAGTACTTGGGAGGCTGAGACCAGAGAATCTGGGTTCGCGGCCAGCCTCAGCTACTTAGTGAGGCCCTCGGCAACTTAGTGAGACCCTATTTCAAAATAAAGAATAAAAAAATAGGGCTGGGGGTGGAGCTCGGAGGTAGAATGCCCCTGGGTTCAATCCCAGTACCACAAAAAAAAAAAAAAAAGAATTCTGCTAAAGCTCGGGGTGAAGACACTACACACTTGAATAAAGGAAGACCTCAAGAGGCTGGGACGGACGTGTGCAGGTGCCCCCGATACGGGCGCTTGAATCAGCGGGGCACAAGCGAATCGTACAAAGGACGCTGGCCTCAGTTTCGCCAGCCCTGAGAGTTGGACCTGAGCAATCAGTGTGGCTGCAAAGCTGTGTCTCAGAGGCCATGACAGATTTGCCCCTGATGGGATGCGGCAGCCTGGCATCTGTTGCTCACCGCCAAACAGGACCTAGTGGTTATATAAAATGAATGGGTCAGTGACTTGGGGCTCTCATGGGCACAGGGGAAGGTCTTCGCCACTCGGTGAACTTAGCCTGCTCAGGGCAAGAGGCGTCTGTGCTGTCCTTAGCTGGCACCATGACCCGGCCTCTGCAGTCCCACCAATCGGCTTGCCAAGGTTAAATCACGTCCTGCAGCTCTGGTTCCTGTCACACAGCAGGCCCTCGGTGGCGGCCAGCGCGCGGTGCCTGTGCTTGACAGTGAGTGACCCACAGGGGAATGGTCGTATCACAAAGCCGCGGGGCTCCGGCACTGTAGCTGCACCCAGGGAGGAACCTGTGCAGTTGTTAAAACGGAATGTTGTGTCTACGTGCGGAATGCCAGCACCACCGGATCCAACCTCAGGCCACACGTGAAAACCCAGGTTGACGCCTCGTCCCTTCTTGCCCCTGCCAAAGCAGAGACTCCTGGGCGCTGGCGTGGCTCCCGGGGGATAATGGACCATAATTCTCTTTTTCACATCTGTTCTCTGTCCCTGCATGGACCTCTACAGTTGCTGTGAACAAATGGCTCGCAGCACGCCTCCTACGCGATGCTAAGACCCCTCGCAGGCTCGTGGCACATTGCGGGAGAGTGGGGTGCGTGGGACTGGAAGAGCCAGTCGCCAGGCGTAGAGTGTGTCAGCTTGGAGAGATTGCAGCCATCTTGGGTCATATCCACCAAAACTGCCCCTGAGTGACCTTGGTCTGTTTTTCCTGCAAAGTTTCCCAGCAAACTATAACACCCCAAACCGCCAGAATCGTACGTGAGGCTTTATGACCAGACCCTGCTCCAGGGATGCGCCCACCTCTGATATTATCTGAAGATAAACCAGACACACTCCAGCCAGAGTGAAGTCATTTTTGTCCTAACCCATAAATATGCTTCTCTTTCTGATACAAATTACGGAATCCAACTGGTCTTGCTGCCACCCAGGATCACGCTTCTGTCAGTAAGTCCCCAATAAACTGGGCTCAGTGTAGACCCAGGTCTATCTGGCTCTCCTTCCTGGGCCCCATGGCCTCTCTGGCCTGTCCTCACACTGGGACTGGGCAGTTCTGGGACAGCTCGCGTGCTGGGCCCTCCAGCTTCCCCTCCCAGATGGGCCGAGGAGGAAGGGAAGAGCCGCCCACACTCACATCTCCATCTGAGCTCACCCCTGTGATTTCTGCGAACCCTCCCATTTCCAGGGAACTGGCAGGCTCCCTGGGTCCAGCCAGCCAGGCCCCAGAGGACGCAAGGGGATTTAGGGACTGGAAGGAGCCCCTGGCAGTGTGCATGGGCCTGAGCAGAGGAGGACCAGCAGTCCTGAGAGCTGGGGACAGCCACGGTCCGGCAAGTGGTCTGCAGGTGAGAAGGCTGGCCCTGCCCTCCCACCTGCTCCCCAGGCGAGGAGCAGCCCTCCCCGGCTCCCACCTGGCTCTCAGGGGGGAGCTGATGGGCTCCAGGATTCCCTCTGGAAGGGACCTTGTAGGGAAGGCAGGTTGGGGTGGGACCTGGGAGGCATCTCGGGGTGCCTTAGAAAGCAGCTCTGGGCCCGTCGGGGTACCAGGCATACCAGGCAGGCATCTCCTCTCAGATAACAATGAGGATGCTCGGACCTGGGAAAATTCAAAATACTTGTAGAAAATAACCAAACCAAAAGGAGAAATAGAAAAATCCACAATTATAAACAGAAATTAATACTCACCTCCTGTCCTTAACCCTCTCCTCTCCACCACAGCCTCGACCCCTGCCTCACCCCCACCCTTTAGAATCTGCACAGGAGTCTCCTTAGCAACCTAGGTGTGCCTCAGGGAAACTGAGGCCCAGGCAGGGCCGGGATCTTGCCCCCATGTCACCACTATGGCACCAGGGTCCAGCTGAGGTCTCCGACTCCCAGGTCCTGAGGCCCAGCACTCTGACCCTGATGCCGGGCTTGCAGGTGGAGCCTCCGTGCCCCAAGGGTGCCAGGTGGGGACACTCAGGGCGAAACAGGGAGATCCAGAGTGGGCCGGGGAAGCTGCAGAAGGTTCTGGGCCTGTGAGAGGACGCAGAGCCTTAGAGGAAGGTGGTCAGGTGGTCCAGGTGGGGACACGGTTCACACAAAGGGGCCGCCCGGATAATGCAGAGTGTGCATCAGCTCTCTGTCCCTCTCCGCCTCTCTGTCTCTCTACTTCTACCTCTCTGTCTCTCTCATTCTTTCTCGGCCCCTTTCTATCTCTCTGTCCCTGCATCTCTCTCTATTTCTCCCTCTGTCTCTGTCTCTCCCATTCTTTCTCAGCCCCTCTTCATCTCTCTGTCCCTGCATCTCTGTCTCTCTCTGTCTCTACCTCTATCTCCCTCTGTCTCTGTCTTTCTGTCTCTCTTCCATTTTTTTCCCCGCATGGCACGCTCTAGGGTGATGCCCCCAGCAGCATCCCCTCAGGGCTAGAACAGGGGCCAGTGTGGGCCCTGGTGGTGGGGACATTGAGGGGCTGCTCTGAGGCCCTCCCTCCCGCCCTAAGGCTGTCCCCGGGGAGGGCATGGGCCCACACTCCTCCGTGACTCTCATGGCTGCAAACACTGGCTCCCACTTCTCTTGTCCTGAGGCTCACCCAGAGCAGACCCCAGAGTGCTGTGACTCGTCCCTGAAGTCCCTGTGTGGGCTTCGGAGTGGCCTGAGCTGTAGCCTCAGGCCTGGAGGGTGCAGGAGAGGCCGGCACTGCCTCCACCTCCTCAGCCCCCACCGTGACACCTTCCCTCCTCCTCCCGGGGCCCCCAAGACCCCTGCCCAGCACAGGCGGGGTGTCCTGGGCCGCGTCACCCAGAGCTCCTCTGGGATGGGGGGCTCCACAGGAGTGTGGCGAGGCCTCGAGCTGGGGGCTCCACACAGGGTCCCCGATGGCAGAGGACCGGGGGAGGCCCCTCCACGTGTGGACCTCGCATGTCCCCTTTCTTGAAGCGAGCCCAGCACACCGTGGGCCTCTGCGGGTGTCCCTCGCCAAGGAGGGCGTGGCAATCTTTTGTGCACAGGAGGAGGGCAGGGACCACTGGCCACAGGCACGGGGAGGCGGCGCCTCTGACCCTGGGGGAGGATGGGACAAGGGCAGGACAGCAGCCAACACTCCCCACACTCGCCACACGGGTGCACAAATGACAGGTGTGGTCAGTGCCTGCCACCCTCCGCAGGCCCTCCCGCGCAGCCGCCCAGCCGGCCGGGATGTTTGGCATCCTGAGTTTCTGGAGAACCTTCACCAGCGCGGTCTTCTACGTCACTCTGGCCGTGGCCCTCATGGGGCTGGTGGGCAACGGGCTGGTGCTCTGGACCCTCGGCCTCCACGTCAGGAAGGGCCCCTTCAACACCTACCTGCTGCACCTGGCTGCTGCCGACTTCCTGTTCCTGTCCTGCCAGGCGGGCTTCTCCATCGCGCAGGTGGCGCTGGGCTCCTCCCAGGACACGCTCTACTTCGTGGTCACCTTCCTCTGGTTCGCGGTGGGCCTCTGGGTGCTGGCCGCCTTCAGCGCCGAGAGCTGCCTCTCGCACATCTTCTCCCGCTACCAGGGCTGCCGTCCCAGGCACACCTCCGTGGCCCTCTGCGTCCTGATCTGGGCGCTGACCCTGCCGGCCGTGCTGCTGCCGGCCCACACCTGCGGCCTGCTGCGGGATGGCATACGTGTGATGTCCTGCCTCCGCTACCACACCGCCAGCGTCACCTGGCTGCTGTCGCTGGTGTGCGTGGCCTTTGGGACCAGCCTGGTCCTCTTCATCTGGGTGACCTGCTGCTCCCAGAGCCCGCGCCCCAAGTTCTACAGCATCGTCCAGGGCTCGGGGATCCTGCTGTTCCTCTATCGCCTGCCCTTTGTCTTCTACTGGAGCCTGCAGCCGCTCCTGAACTTCCTGCTGCCCTTCTTCCCTCCACTGGCCACCCTGCTGGCCTGTGTGGACAGCAGCTCCAAGCCCCTCCTGTACTTCGTGGTGGGCCGGCAGCCCAGGAAGCCGGAGCCGCTGAGGGCGGTCTTGCAGAGGGCCCTGGGGGAGGGGTCCCAGCCAAGGGGTGAAGGGTTGTCCCTGCCCATGAGCCCCATCTAGAAGGTGCCCCGTGCCTAGGGCCACCAGAAGACCCTCCCCTCGCCTACCCCCTTCCAGGACTGTGAGCAGCTCCGCCCACCGCCTGGCTCTTGCCCTGGGGACCCAAGGGCTGGACACAGAGCCAGGAGACAGGTCCTGGCCACCCCATGCGGAGCCTGCAGAAGATGAGGCAAGCATGGGGGGGAGGGCAGACAGGGAAAGGAGGTCCCCAGGACACAGGGAGGATGTGCCCTGACCCCCTCCTGTTGCTGTGTGACTGACAGACTGGAGCCCAGGTCTCCGGCTCCTAGGCAGGTGCCCGGCTGCCCTTGCAGGCCGCCTTTGCCCTGTGCCAGAGCCCTACTCCCACCGCCCCACTCCCAGGGTGACACACAGGCCACCTTCCCAGTTGTCCCTCCTGGTGTGACCAGAAGAGGCCACCAGATGGCGCTGTGCCATTGCCAACCAGACCCAGCTCCGGGGCTGGCGCACCCCTCCTGCTGCCTGTCAGCCCACCTGTCCGCCTGCTGCCCAGGCCCCCCTGCCTGCCAGGTGTCCTGCTGACCCCACCCCAGCCTTGCACAGCCTCACTGTGCTCACCTGTAGCCATCCCTGGTGTTCCAGCCCCCCCCCACACACACACACACAAAGAACACCCAGCCAGCTTTTAGTAGGGAAGGAAGGAAGGAAGGGAGAGAAGGAAGGAGGGAGGGAGGAAGGGAAGGAAGGAGCAGGCCAAGCCTCCAAAGTACAGACCACTTTGCATGTTTTCTGATTATTAAAATATAACAAACACCCCCATGGTCACTGTGCACATTTGAGTATATTGAGATAAATCACCCACATTTTTCCCACTCAGATGGGGGTCGCTCATGTATCTACCTGGGTGTCGCTCATGTATTTTTCTAAGAGAGACTCAACCCCCCCTTTTTAAGTAACCAAAATGACATTCTATCTACGCTATGCCAAACCCATTATAGCACAGCATTTCACAGATACCTTCGAATTGCTGGATAAAGTTGTTTTTTTCCATTATAAAATTAATGTGTCGCTCGTTGTGGGCACTTCGGAGAATGTTCAAAGATGGAAAGAAGGAGAAAGCACCTTCTGCAGGCCTGCGGCCCAGCAAAGTCACCTTGGTAGTTTTTTTGTTGTTCCTTGCGATGAATAAGGTCTGGCCATCGAGTCCCCTGCCCTGTCCCCGGACTAAACCCTAAGGCTGGGGCAACTCTAACAGGAGCACTGGGGACACAGAGCACTGTTGGTCTGAGGCCGTCTGGTGGGCTCAGGAGGGGGTGAGCCCAGGCAGGTGGGGCGCTGGGCTCTGGAGGCCATGCTGGGAAGTGCTGTCTATTCTTGGGGCACTTATTCCTAGACCCCCAAGCAGATGCGTGCCTCCTTACTGGAAGGCTGGAAATGGGATAGGGTGAGCAGGCAGCAGTTTCAGAGGTGCAGGTGTCCTAACTTCCCAGCCCCAGGAAATAGCCGCAGGGCCCCGGGGAGCCATCCATCTGTGTGCCGGAGAGGACAGGTGAGCAGCTCAGCAGCTGACCGCATCTGGGCCACATGATAAACAGCCTGGTCTAGACAGATGGGGAGCGCAGGGCCTCAGCCCCCAGCCCCTGTTGCTGGGGTGTAGGGATGGCCGCCTGGGCCCAGGGACCAGCAGCTGTGTCCATGGTCCTGGAGAAGCGCACAGCCCCCTGGAGGAATGGGGCTGGTCTGAGTCCAGGCAGATGCAGGGCAGCCCCGGCTCTGGACCGGGGAGGCTGGCTTCCTGGCTGGGTGACCTCCAGTGTGTCACCTGACTCCTCAGAGCCAGGTCCGAAAAGGCGGCAGGATGGCAGGGGACCACAGGGGGACCAGGGACCAGGTCTCAATGGGGGACAGGCCCCCCTCACCCCAAGACCAAGGACATCGCCTCTCCCGCCCGCCCACCCCGACCTTGGCAGCCCCCGCTCTGCCTGCCCACTGTTGGGGGGCTGTCCTGCTCTGTACGGGCTCCTGGCAGCAGGCACCCTGCTCTCAGCTCCTCTTGTATGTACCTGCCCTGTCTGGGCACCCCAGGTCCCCACCATGCCCGGGTCAGCCTCCCTCCCCAACAGCACGACCTAACACCATGGGCTTCATATCCCTCCTGGTGACTTAGTGATTCGCTGGCTTATAAGTGTCGGTGTCTCTCACTAGATCCTGAGTCCCCCGAGGGCACCAGCCACAGCCGGGTCACTCTGTCTCCCAGGACTGGGAGGAGGGGCTGGAGGCATAGGTCCAATGATGGACAGGTGGACTGCTAGATGGACAGGTGATTGATGAAGGATAATGTAAAATGAATAAATGATACAACTAAAATGGGGTACAGCTGAGGGGAAGCAGACCAGGCTGGCCCTGGATTCTGGAAGCTTCCTGGCCACCAGACCACTGGTGTCAGACGAGGGTCCCAGGTTTGCTGACAGCACATCCCAGCCTCCCAGGCCTCCCCTCCCCAACCACCTCCATGCTGGGCGCTGGGTTGGTGCTGGGGATATGGACCTGCCTCGGTGGCCCATGCTCAAAGAGCTTCCGGTCTGGTGAAGGGAAAGATACATAAAGACCAAGCTGGGAGTGTAGCTTGGAGGCAGAACGCCCCTGGGTTCAGTCCCCAGTACCACACACACACGAAAATACAAATACAAGTTTGTGATGCCTATAAGATACCCTTCAGATTTGAAGGCACAAAACATTGATTGTAAAAAGATATGAAATGATATACCATGTAAGCAATGACCGCAAGAGAGCGGAATGCCTGTAAGGGTCCTGAGTTGGGGATGGTCCTGGAGCAGCTAGGTGCACCCAGTGTCTCAAGGGTCCATCAGAGGCAGCAGGACATCAGAGCAAGCAGGGGGAGCTGAGAGAGTGGAGAGAGGCTGAAGTGATGGGAGAAGAGGCCACAAGCTAAGGAATGCAAGCAGTCCCTGGACGCTGGCGAAAGCAAAGAGTGGTGTCCCCCCCAGCTCCCCGGGCCTCCTGAAGGAGTGTAGCCTGCTCACGCCCTGGCTAGCCCAGAGGGACGATTTCAGTCTTCTGGCCTTCAAAACTGTTCAATGATGAATCTGTGTTGTTGGAAGCCACTGAGTTTGTGGTCATTTGTTACAGCAGCCCCAGGAAACTCATACAGATTGCGTCTCTGCTTCTGTCTGCTTTTATTTGTTCTCCGCCCCCTCCCGCGTGACTTCAAACACTTGCATTTTATTTTTTTCCAGAGTCCCTAGCTTTTTAGTAGCAGGAGGGTTCTATCGACTTCAGCCACTCTGCCATTACCAGAAACAGAGAGGATTAATAATGATTCTGGCCGGGCGTGGTGGCACACGCTTGTAATCCCAGTACTTTGGGAGGCGGAGACCGGAGGATCTGGGTTCGCGGCCAGCCTCAGCTCGTGCATGCGCTCGCTCTCTCTCTCTCTCTCTCCCTGTCTCTCTCTCTCTCTCTCTCTCTCTCTCTCTCTACTTAGTGAGGCCCTCCACAACTTCGTGAGACCCGGTTTCAAAATAAAGTATAAAAAAATAGGGCCGGGGGTGTAGTGCGGAGGTAGAACACCCCTGCATTCAATCCCCAGTACCACAAAAAAAAAAAAAAATGATTCTGAATTCCACAGCATGTGTGTCTCCAGAGGTTTGCAGGGCCTGGACCTGGGCCTGTCTTGTAAGTGCTAGGATTGAGATTATACACTGCACAGGATGTCACACATGGTCACCAGGAGCCAGGCCGTCAGGGACGTTGGCTGTGGCAAGAGGATGCGAGGGGAGTGCTCCAGGCCCGTGATGCACAGCGGGCCTGCAGGACTTCATGCAAAGCGGGTTTGGGGGCTATTCTTTTTTTTTTCTTTGGCAGTACTGGGGATGGAACCCAGGGGCATTCTACCTCTGGGCTACACCCCCAACCCTATTTTTTATTCTTTATTTTGAAACAGGGTCTCACTGAGTTTCAGAGGCCTCACTAAGTAGCTGAGGCTGGCCACGAACCCGGATCCTCCTGTCTCAGCCTCCCAAGTACTGGGATTACAAGCACGTGCCACCACGCCCGGCTTGGGGGCTATTCTTAAACTTCCTCCCCTCCCTCTTCCTCATCTCAGAGCCTCCTCCTCCAAGAGACCTCTGCAGTCGATGTCTTCCTTCTGCCCATGGCCCCAGTCCATGAGCACGCTTTGCGTGAACAGATATTAGGCTGGAAGAAAAGCATCCTGAGGTACAGGGAGGCCGTGGCCTGGGCTGTCCTCCACCTGCCCTTGGGCCTCATCCTGACCTCCACATGCCAGCCCAAAGTTTCCAGCCAGAGCTTCCCGTCTGCCTGCACTTGACCACCCTCCCGCGGCCCCAGCACGGGGCGGGGGGCTTTGAGAAGAGACCCCACTCCTCCAAACTCACTGCTTGGAGCTGCTTCCAAGGACCGTCACACCTTGAAACATCTCAGAATCTCCCCTGGGTGCCAGAGGGGTCCCGCTTGGCCGGAGGGCTCGCCAGACACATCGCATCAAAGGCAGGTCCTGCGGCCATCCCCTGGGCCAGAGGTCTGCAACTGCTGACCCAAACCAATGGGGTCGGCAGGAAAGACACATGTCTTTCCTGGCATTTGCTGTAATTAAAATCTTTTCAAATTAGTTGCCAGTACTGAGTGATGAGAAGACTTCACATGACAATCCAAGTTTCTGGCCTCTCCCGAATGTCAAAGGTGGCTAAACCTGTCCCTCAAGGTCACCTGGCTGCACAGGAGGGGCTGGGAGAGGCCGGGGCTTCAGGCAGGACCTGCATGGTTCAGCCTACAGGGCCTGAGGCGACTCAGGCAGTCATGTCCCCACTGTGCGCGACTCCCTCTCCATTGTCACCTTGAGCCACAGGCCATATGTCACTGCACTGCAACATCGTCTTCTAGACTGAAGAGGAAAGGGAGAAGGTTTTCTTTTTTTGCCGTGTGTGTGTGTGTGTGTGTGTGTGTGTGTGTGTGTGTGTGTAAAGAAGGAAATATAAATTCAGAAGCCCTGTGTTTCAAGTGGAAGTCTGTTTCTTTGTGGATGTGGTAAAGTCCCTCATGTTTACTATGCACTAGAGTAGGTCCACACCAGTCCCCGAGGCCCAGGCAGGCAGGACTGGCCCTGATCGCACAGCTGGGCAGCAGCAGAGCCGATGTTCCGCAGTGATGGAGCCAGGGCCTCGCCCCCGGGCCTCTTCCAACAGGTGCCTCCAGCCCCCCGGGTTCTGATGAGGACCTGCACATTTCAACCCGCAGGGCCTGAGGATCACGGAGACTCAGACCTGTTAGAGATGGGCCCCGCCCTGCCCCCAGACCGACACCTGGGCCCTCCAATAAGGGGGAGGCAGGTGGCTCGGGCAGGGCTAATGGCTTGGAAGAAGCTAGTCTGCAGGAATCGGCTGCAGAGACACTGAATAAGGACATTTGGTGGCTTCCTGTGGGGAA
Source organism: Glis glis (assembly GCA_004027185.1). NCBI lineage: Eukaryota > Metazoa > Chordata > Mammalia > Rodentia > Gliridae > Glis > Glis glis. The sequence continues at coordinate 31,213 of PVJS01004965.1, read as the reverse complement.
CCAGGCCCAGTCTAGCCAGAGAGCAGGAGCAGACAGATGGAGACTCTCCCCTGGAACCAGCAAGGGCCTGGCAAGCCTCCATCCTCATTAGCGTCCCTTTCAGAGGCTGCTCTGCGCATGCACGGCAAGGGGCTAACCCCCTCAAAGGGGAGCCTTTCTGGAGCAGATTTGGGGAAGGGGCTATTCCTGTCCCAAAATAGTGTCTCCACTGCTCTGCACAGGCTCTGAAATTCCACCATTGGCATCACACTTTAGGGGGCTAAGGCAGGATAAACCGACCTGCAAAATCAGAGAGCAACACGGCAGAGTAGAGATCTGCTCTCACATGTAGGCTGGGTCAGCACTGGCCAGAGACTAAGAAGTGGAAAGAGCGGCAGGGAGAGAAGCCAGGGGCAGACCTGGCCTCGAGGACAGCCCAGGGTCTGTGATGCAGCTTCAGGGAGGGTGCTCGGCATGGGGCCCATTTATTACATCAGTGTCACCACAACCGTGACCATTATCACCATATTGCTGTCACCAGAATCCATTATCACCACCAAAACCATTATCACCATGAACACTACCACCATCATCACTATCACCACCATCACCATCACCACTATCATCAACATTTCGCCACTACCATCACCACCATCACTATCACCATCATCACCACCATTACCATCATCAGCATCAGCATCAGCATCACCATCACTATCACCACCATCATCATCATCACCATCACCACCATTATCATCACTATCACCATGACCATCACCATCATCATCATCAACATCACTATCACCATCATCATTATCACCACCATTACCATCATCAGCATCACCATCATCATCACCACCATTATCATCATCATCACTATCACCATGACCACCACCATCATCATCATCACCAACATCATTATCACCATCACCACCATCACTATCACCATCATCACTACCATTACCATCACCATCATCACCATCACCGCCATCACTATCACCACCATCATCATCATCACCATCACCACCATTATCATCACTATCACCATGACCACCACCATCATCATCATCACCATCACCACCATCACTATCACCATCACCATCATCACCACCATTACCATCATCAGCATCACCATCATCATCACCACCATTATCATCATCACTATCACCATGACCACCACCATCATCATCATCACCATCATCATTATCACCATCACCACCATCACTATCACCATCACCACCATTACCATCATTACCATCAGCATCAGCATCAGCATCACCACCATCACTATCACCACCATCATCATCATCACCATCACCACCATTATCATCACTATCACCATGACCACCACCATCATCATCATCACCATCACCACCATCACTATCACCATCACCATTACCACCATTACTATCACCATCACCATCATCACTACCATCACCATCACCATCATCACCATCACCACCATCACTATCACCATCACCATCATCACCATCACCACCATCACTATCACCACCATCATCATCATCACCATCACCACCATTATCATCACTATCACCATCACCATCATCACCATCACCACCATCACTATCACCACCATCATCATCATCACCATCACCACCATTATCATCACTATCACCATGACCACCACCACCATCATCATCACCATCACCATCATCACTATCACCATCACCATTACCACCATTACTATCACCATCACCATAATCACTACCATTACCATCATCACCATCATCACCATCACCATTACCATCATCATCATCACCATCACCACCATCACTATCACCACCGTCATCACCACCATCACCATCACCACCACCACCAACATTATCACTATGACCACCACCATCATCATCTTCATCACCATCACCACTATCACCATCACCACCATCACCATCACCATCATCACCACTACCATCATCATCACCATCATCCTTATCACCTACACCATCACCATCATCACCATTATCACAACCATCACCACCATTATCACCATCCCTATCATCACCTTTTTCATCACCATCACCATCCTCACTCCTCTAGGCATCCCCACTGTTTGCCAAGGAAGACAGAAAGCGGAAGGAAGAGGGCCGCCCCGCACGTCCTCCACACTCCTCACCTCATTGGCAGCCTTCCTAAACCCACCTCCACGAACCCGGGGCCCTTGCTGGCCTGTGCACACAGCCTCCTCCAGCACGCGCAGGTCTGGAGTTCCCCGTGTGCTCTTCCGCCATCTCTAAACCACATGCTGACGCCAGCCTCAGCACGTGCGCTCACCTGTTGGCCACTCTGCTACTCAGCTGAGCCTGGGATCGGGAGCCATGTTTCCAACCTGGTACCATCAGTATTGGACAGACCTGCTAGGTGCTCAGTCAGCGCTGGACAGAAAAGAGGGAAGGAGAGGAGAGGGGAGACAGGGAAGGGTTAGAGAGCAGTGAGACGAGGGAAGGGAGAGGAAGGGAAGAGGGAAGGGAGAGGAAGGGAGGAGGGAAGGGAGAGGAAGGGAGGAGGGAAGGGAGAGGAAGGGAGGAGGGAAGGGAGAGGAAGGGAGGAGGGAAGGGAGAGACAAGGAGAAGAAATCAGAGCGGGAAAAAGAGGGATGAAGGAGGGGAGGAGAGGAGGGAAGAAAATCAGGGAGGAAGGGAGAGAAGAAGGGGGAAGGGAGGGAGGAGGGAGCCGAAGGAGGGAGCCGAAGGAGAGGACGGGCGAGGCAGGGAGGTCGGGTGCCTGAAGAACAGATGGAATTTTCATTCTTGGCTCAGACTCACAAATTCCCTGGCAGACGTCTGCGCCGTCCTCACGCACCAGGGCACCGGGACCTTGAACACCTGCCGCGGTCTGTGCACCTCTGTCACGCCAGCCATTTCTCACTTCCCTGGGACATCCAGGGTACCGCTGACACCCACGGGAGCCCTTCAGGGTCGCAGACAGTGTCCTCACATTGACTGCTACAATGTCGCGCTGCATTGTTGTAATTATTAAATGGATTATTTTTCGCCGGGCATGGTGGCGCACGCTTGTGATCCCAGTACTTTGGGAGGCAGAGACCGGAGGATCCGGGTTCGCGGCCAGCCTCAGCTCTCTCTCTCTCTCTCTCTCTTTCTCTCTCTCTCTCTCTCCTTAGTGAGGCCCTCCGCAACTTCGTGAGACCCGGTTTCAAAATAAAGTATAAAAAATAGGGCCGGGGGCATAGCGCGGAGGTAGAACGCCCCTGGGTTCAATCCCCGGTACCGCAAAAAAAAAAAAAGGATTATTTTTCTTATTTCAAAAAAAAAAAAGAAAAGAAAAAGTCCCTGGCAAATGAGAACTTCCCAAGCCACACCCAGCTAGATTAGGGGCTCCTGCCAGATCCTGAGGTTCTCTAAACCAGGTTTATTCTCTCCCGCCAGAGAGAATAAAAATGTCTGCCCTTTTTAATAAAAGGAAGCCCAAATGACAGTGTCCTTGTCCCTCCTGTGCGTAGATGGATGGGTTCCTCTTCCTCTGTGAACCAACACATCCTCTGGCCATGTGACCATGAAGTGAACTGACATAGCACCCTCTAGGGGCACAGGGCACACAAGGCTTACCACCTGCTGAGCCATCCTCCCTCCGGGACCGGGATGAGCCTCACAGAGACTCAGCCTCCCTGTCTGTAGACTGTGGAACAGCACACCTTCAAAGAGGTGTCCCTGCAAGGGTCAGCTGAGAGAAAGGACGCGTCACCATGTGCTTATTGAGCACCTCCTACACACCACAAACTGGACTTCATCTCCTTACAGAGATCGCCTCCCCCACCCCCATAACATTGGGTAAACTGAGGCACAGAGAGGCCAGTGCTTCATCCACTGGGTGGCAGTGTGTCCACCGAGCCCAGGCTGGGGCCTCCATGGTCTTCTGCTTCCCTTTAGATGTGACAAGTTTGGGCAAAGGAGTGGTCCCAGCATCCTGTTGGCAGGACTCTGCGGTCATAGGCGGGCTGCTGCTCCGAGTCCCCCTCGCCCCCCCGGGCCACTCTCCACAGCACCGCGGGCCAGTGGCAGAGAATCTGGATAGACACCCACAGCAGAGGGTCAGCGGTGGCTTTGCTGACACATTCCAGAAGCAACAGAGAAAGCCGGGCATGGTGGCGCACGCTTGTAATCCCAGTACTTGGGAGGCTGAGACTGGAGGATCCGGGTTCACGGCCAGCCTCAGCTACTTAGTGAGGCCCTCCGCAACTTAGTGAGACCCTCCGCAACTTAGTGAGATCCTGTTTCCAAATAAAGAAATAAAATAGGGCTGGGGGTGGAGCTCGGAGGCAGAATGCCCCTAGGTTCAATCCCCAGTGCCAAAAAAAAAAAAACCAAAACAGAAGCAACAGAGAGGTGCGGAGGCCATCTGTCCCCTTGCTCACGAGAAGCCCTTAGGACCACCCGTGTGCTGGGTTTCTGTGGCCTTGAGGTCAGCTTCCACAACCCTGCTGGCCCAGAGACTTCCTAAGAGCTGCAGGCTTCAGTTGGGCTGGGCTGGATTGGGCTGGGCTGGATTGGGCTGAATTGGGCTGAACTGGGCTGGATTGAACTGAGCTGGGCTGGACTAGGCTGAATTGGGCTGGGCTGGACTGAGCTGGGCTGAGCTGAACTGGGCTGAACTGGACTGGGCTGGACTGAGCTGGGCTGAACTGGACTGGGCTGGGCTGGACTAGGCTGAATTGGGCTGGGCTGGACTGAGCTGGACTGAACTGAACTGGGCTGAACTGGACTGGGCTGGGCTGGACTAGGCTGAATTGGGCTGGGCTGGACTGAGCTGGGCTGAGCTGAACTGGGCTGAACTGGACTGGGCTGAACTGAATTGGGCTGAACTGGACTGGGCTGGGCTGGACTAGGCTGAATTGGGCTGGGCTGGACTGAGCTGGGCTGAACTGAACTGGGCTGGGCATGGTACTGACAGAGAGCTGGATACCCAGGCGATGGGGAATAACACAGGAATAATAATGGAAGACGGGGCAGAATCCCAGGCGCCCCTACCTTGCGGTGTGAGGCCAGGTCATTACCTACCCTCTCTGTGCCTCAGGCTCCGCCCCACCTCTCCCTGAGGAGAAAGGCCACCAAAGGTCATGAGGTGCCTGTCTGGAGGGTCCTCTGTTTAATGATGAACCATGTGGGAATACAATTGTATCTTTTCTGTCAAAGGAGGTAGTTTCACTTAGGCGGCCATTTTGTAACCTGGTAGGGACTTACATTCCTTCCCCAAATTAACATCTCTTGAGAGATTACAGGTGTCGACCCTCCCCCATCTTCCCCTGTAGCTGAGCAGGAAGACTGTGAAGCTGCAACTTCGACCAATAGGAGTTCAGCGCAGGAGGAGCCTTGCGTTAGGGATACAAGACCCACTGGGTTCTTTGTGAAGCGTGCTCTCTCTCATATCTGGGAGCACCCTTTTTTGCAAAAAAGTAAAATCGCCTTGCCAAGCAATGTTCGAACACGTGCCGTTTCTTTAGACGCCGTAAAAAGTTATGTCTAACAACCATTTGCTGCCCCTGCAATCCCTAAACAGACCGGCTGCAGGCTGCAGAGCAGGTGGCGGCTCCGGTGTTAAGTAACCGGCAGCCTGCGCAGCTCTCCGCCGCAGCAGCCGGGGCTGCAGCCAGGTCTGCTGGGCACCCAGAAAGCGGCCGTCCTGCGGGAGGGGCCTGGACACAGCACAGTGGGGGCAGTGCTGGGTGCCACTGTGGTCTCTGAGACCCTCTGAGAGCCACCAACTTCTGCAGCAAGCCTGCCCCTCACCGCACAGAACCTGCAACACCCACGCCTGGCCCTGGCGGCTCAGATCCTCCGTCTAGACAGCAGGCAGGGCTGCAGGGTCCCGCCAGGCAGAGCTCACGGGGGCGGGGCGGCCGGGTCTTGCCATTGGCTGAGCGGTCTGCTGGGCGGGCTCTGCCACTCGACAGGCACAGCCCACTGGGGGGAAGGTGGGGCTGAGTGGAGGTGCTGGAGGACCAGCCTGCAGGAGGTTCCGCCGCCCTCATGCCCTGCTGCACGGTGAGTGAGCGCCACAGGGGTGCAGCCCAGCCCACCTGAGCACCTGCACGTGCGGGGTGGTGGGTGGGGGGCGGGCTCTCTCCCTCCGAGGCTACACTGCAGATGGTGGCTCTGGGAACCTGTGGATGCTGGACTTGAGGGTCTGGAATCACGTGTGTGTGTGGGGGGGGGGCGCTGGCCTCTACCGGGAGTGCAGACCCTCCCTAGCCTTGCAGCCGTTTTCTGCTGACTTCAAAGTTTCCTGACGGCTGCACCCTGGCCAGTAGGCAAGTGCCCTACCAGGCACCCTACCAGCCACCACCGCTGTCCCACTGGCCCCCAGCGGTGCCCAGCTTGTGGGAGCCCCAGATCCCGGAAGGCGGCTGGGAGCTGGCAGCAGGTTCCAGCTGTGGTTCCAGCAGTCCTGTGGGGGGCCAGGGCTGACCGCTGCAATGCACCCACACCTGGCACCCTGCACCCCACCCCAGGATGGCTCCTGCCACTACTGCCCTCTCCAGGGGCAGGGAAGCCCGACAGGCAGGTTAGGGCCTTGGGAGTTGGGGGGCTCTGCGGCAGGCCGTCCCCCTCACACGTCCGCCCGCGGTGAAGCTTCTCTTATCCCGTGTTGGCCAGCTTCTTTGATCAGTTATTCCTTTTAGGAAAGAGGCTTGAAAGGGGCTATTTCAAAATCCCTGACCTAATAGAGCCTTGGCAGAATGGAGGGGAAAGACAAAACTGGGTGGTAACAGAGGCGTCTCCCCCACACCCGCCGTGAGCTGCTTGGGAACCTGGCCAGGACGCCAAGTGCAGATGGGGGTCCTGGGGCGGACTGGGGTCCGCAGGGCTGGCTTCCGAGGCCCCTGGGCTGGCCAGGGCCTGTGGACAGAACTGAGATCCCAGGACAGTGACCGGCACAGACCGCCCTGCAGGGAAGGCCAGCCCAGACTGGCAGTCATGGGGCGGCTGGCTCTGCTGACCTCAGTCTCCGCGCTGTGTGGGGAGAGCAGAGGCAGCTCCTCGGACTCCAGACTCCTAAGGTAGAAGAGCCACCCCCAACCCAGTCTAGAGCTTCCCCTGAGGGACGTGCAAGGTGTGCATGAGGGGCTGCACCAAGTCGCCCCCCAGCCCGCCCGGTCAGTGCGTGCGAGGGAAGCTGGGTCACGGGTCAGGTGCTGGGGAAAGAGCAGGTGCGGGGGGGGGGGTCCCAGCTCCCTCCCTGCAGCTGCACCGCACCTGGCTTTTCTGAGTTCTGTATCTTCCCGTGTCAAACGGGAATCTGAGTACTTGTGACGATTAAGCAGGGCTGCACATGGGATGGTACCGGCTCTCCAGTGCTGGGGAAGGCTGGGGTTGTGCTCCACGGAGGCCAGAGGCTGGGAGGGATGCGGCAGCTGAGGCTGCTCCAGTGTTTATGTAACGCACCCTGGCAGGTGCGTCCACATGAAGGCCCCACCTGGGAGCGCCGGTGTCTCCACGGCTGCTCAGAACACACTTGGCTTTTCAGAGTCACATTGTGTCCACTCCTGCTGTCAATCCCACATGCCAGCCACCCGAGGGTCCCACCCGCTGGAGGCCGCTGTGCTCAGTGAGTATACCAGAGCACGGCCAGCAGGTGTGACTCCCTGGAGGGGTCTTTATGGGGGTCCTGGCAGAGCAACCTGGCTGTCCCCAGGAGAGCTCTGCTTCTCGACTCTGTGTCAAGGCAGGACAGCACTAGGGATGCAGCCCCGAGCACTGGCCAAGCACCAAGGTGGGGAGCCCCGGGGACCTGGGTGTAATTCCAGCTGTGTGTCTTTAGGAGAGTTGTGGAGCCTCTCTGAGCCTCAGTCTCCTCGTCTGCAAAGTGGGAGAAGAGCTTGCACAGGATGTTCACGGGGCTGAGAGGACAGGACGGGGTCCCCATGAAGCCTTGAGTGGCATGGTTGGCCAAGCCTGCGACACAGAGTTACCTTGGACTGCACGCCAGTTCAGGTGATGTGGTTCAGGACCAGGGGCCACTGCTCTGGGAAGATGGATGGGTTGACTGGGTCGGATGTCACCAGGGGACCCCAGGTTCCTAAGGCGTAGTTGAGAGTCCGGGGTTGAGGCCAGGGGTCCCTTCAGCCCTGGTAGGATGTGTTTGGGGGATGCTGCATGGTCCCAGGATCACCTCAGGGCTTTGATTGGTCCTCATTGCTCTCAGCCCCTGCTGCGGACAGCGCCCATCTAGGTGGCTGACATTTTCCAGCTTAGCACTAAACTCTCTGTCCCCCGGGCAGAGATCTGATCCTGGGCCTGCACCCCTGGCTGTCATCGCTGTATTGAGCAAGAAGCCACAAATTCCACCAGCCACTACTCCCCAAACTTTCTTCCAGAGACCCATGAGGCGGAGCAGAGGACATCCAGGGCTGGCCAGGGAAACAGCTGGAGCCTGCAGATTGGCCTCCCGGGCCTCGCCCTCTGGCCAGCCTCCCAGGAACCACGGAGGCCCCAGGCAGTGGGCAGGCGGCACCTCAGGGGGACAGGGAAGCAGGATCCAAGCCTAGATGCGCACTGTGGTCATTGTTCCTGGTCAGTGCCACTGGCGGGACGCCCCCTCCAGTCTCCTCGAAGGCCCCCTCTGGGCCTTGGGACCTGAGCTCCCAGGTTCCCAGATCTACTGGGCGGCAGGCTCACAGCATCTCAGGGGTCCCAGGGTCCAGCGCTTCCTACTCCCAGCAGCCCTGCACTGACCTGGTGTCCCCACAGCTGGCTCAGGACCCTTGGGGGGCCCCTGGAGTGGGGCCCTGGGGCTGGAGCGCTCTACTCCAGGACTGGGCTGAGCTGGCTCCCAGAGAGCAGGACTGGGAGTGAGGTCGGGGGACAGCCCTGGGGGACATGGAGACGGTCTGAGGTGAGCTGTGGGGCCGTCTGACCCCTGTGGCCTGGGTGCGGGGCAGGTATGACCTGTCATGAGCACTGCCAACAGCTGTCCAACAATAACCACGTCTGTGGGTGATACGGAGCCCAGTTGGACAGCCGCTTGACGGAGTAGCCTCGCGGTGAGGCACTGGGAGGGGGTGCGGGCTGTGTTCTGGGGACCTGGGCTCATGTCCTGGCCCTAATGCTTCTAGTTATGTGTCCCTGGGAAGTACCTGTGATCTTTCTCTGCCTCAGTGTCCCCATCTGTGCAGTGATATTGATAACTGTGGCCGTCGCGCCGTCTGTGGGGATTAAATGAGCTCCCAACTGGGAGGTACCTGGCGCTCATAAGACACGTGGGTGGGACACGGTGTCTGAGCCAGTCCTCAGATCATCGTTAACTTTGATGTCATATTTTCTACTCGTCGTTAGGAGCCAAACAAATGCAAGTCTCTGATATTTTGGTAGTTCTCAAAATATGTGTAGACCCAAGACAGTGCTCACAGGGCCTCGTAGCAAAAAAATCCCCGGACTCTGCGACCAGAGGCCCAAGCCCAGCCAGGCCACTCGTCCACACTAAGATGCTCCCGGAGCACAGGGACGTGCCAGGGCTCTGTGGTGTCCCCTGCCTCCCCAGGAGCTGCTTCCCCGGGGGTGAGAGCTGCCACGCTCTGCAGCGATCTGTCCCGGGTCTGAGTCCTGCAGGAGGAGTCAGGGGACTTAGCTGCGGACAGCGGGACACCCTGGAGTCTAGCGGAGTGGGGACCCAGGCCTCCCCAAAGGCACTTCCCGCCCACATAGGTGGGGGACACCCGTCGTGCCCTGAGGGTCCCTGGCTGGGCCTGAGGCTGGCTGGCTGCTGCCCCGGGGAGGCTGGGCCCCGTGCACTGTCCCTCGGAAACCTCTGCTCACGGTTCCTCGACATCCCCTTGGCCTCTGGCCGGCTCCTGTTCTTGGCGTGTGGGAGGAGGTGAGCAGAGAGTAGCAATTGGGCCGAGCCACATCTCAAAGCTGGAGTGTGACTCCAAGCCAGGGGAGGGGAGGGGAGCCACAGGAGGGTGCCGGGACACCTGGTGCCCGAGGGGGCAGGCGGTGGGTGGGCAGTCTTCCCGTGCCCCAATGCCAGAGGTATCTTGTCACTGTGGTCCAAGCCCCTGGCAAGTGAGGGTCAGTTCGAGGCTCCCTCTCCAAAACTGAGCCCATGGAGATGGCCGGGCAGGGACTCTGGGAGCGGGCAGAAGCAGGACAGGGGCAACTATCGTGGTTTTCTCCAGGGTGCAGTGGGCTGGTGTCGATAGGGGAGCAGGACTTATGGGGGGGAATCCAGGGGCTGGGCAGCCCAAACCCAGTGCCCAGCTGCTGCCTCCCTTCACCCTGGGGGCCTGACCTGTGCCCCCAAGCCTGCACAACCCTGATGAGATGCTCAGGCTCCACCCAGACCCTCGCTGCCTCCTGGTCCCCCCATCATTCCATGTCACACAAGACTGAGTCCCCCACCCAGCCCACCTCTGCACACTCCCCAGTGGGAGGCTGGGGCAGGGACAAGGACGCCCCAGCTGCTGTCAGCGGAAGAGCCTGCACCCGTTGCCTGGGTGACCCTGTGACTCAGGACACATCCCGGGTCACCTTCTGGGCCTTCACTTCTAGCTGGCGAATTCCACCTCTCGGCTGGCTGGCTGAGTCAGGAGCCGGCATTTTCAGGATGGCAGCCCTGGCCAGCTCGTCATTCACCCTTGTCACAGGAGCGTCCCTCTCTCTAGCTGCTGCCTGCTCAGGAGCCCATGGCCCCCAGCTCGCCTCCTGCGGGGCCTCCCCTGCTGCAGCATCTTCTGGGCTCCATCTAGAGGCCAGGAATGAGGACTGGCTCCGGCCAGTGTCTCATCGAGGCGGCAGGTGTCACATTGAGAGGGTGAAGCTGTTGCTGCTGCCGCTGGAGGGGCGGGAGCGAGTGGGCCGGGGGCTGCTGGGGGTTCCAGGTGGCCTGCCCGTCCACCCAGGTGGTGGCCTGGGGAATGGGATGCTCTGCTTCCCTTATATGGGCGGGGTTCCCCAAGGGCACACGGTGCAGGGCTGCAGGCCACTCTGGGCCCTGACCAGCTGAGAGGCCACCCCCTGAAAAGCACACTGGCCCCAGGGACCCCTCAAGGGAGAAGAAGCAAGCCAGGGGCCAGGATGTATAGGTTGGTGCCACAGCCTAGCGGAGGGCCCATCCGAGCCGGTCACCCCCCCACACTGACCAGCACTTGTCCCTTCCAACGCCTGCTGTCTGCCCATCACCCTTTCACAGGCCCTGAGACCCTCGTCATGTCCTCAGGTAGCTCTGTCTTCAATCAGCCAACACAAACGGGCTGTTAACTCATTTTCTATGCCGCTGTAACTGCAGGCCACAGCTCGGGGCTTGAACAACAGAAATGTGTCATCTCTCACTTCCGGCGGCCAGGAACCCAAAGCCCGGGAGACACAGGCCGCATAAGGACACAAGTCGTGTTGGAGCAGGACCTCCTGCTCATGCCACCTCGTTAACTAATTATATCCACGACAGCCCTGTTTTCCAAGCACAGTCGCGCTCTGGGGTGTCTTGGGCCATGCGGCATGTGGACTTGGGACCCAGCGCAGCAGGCGACAGGGCCCAGCAGCTCCCACCCGCCTGCCTGGTCATGGGGTCTGCCCAGAGGGTGGCTGGAGAGGGACAGGCTGGGACCAGTCGACCGTCGTCTTCACCATGGGGCACCTTCAGAGGACTTACCCATGGCTCAGGCTGCCCACATAGTGTGAGCAGCTCACCCTTGGATCGGGTGTCACTGGGATGCGTCACAAAGTCACGCCAGGCATGACAGCCACCTGGGCCTGCAGGAGGGATGCCAGCCGAGGCCCTGGGTAGACCAGAGGGCTCGTGCCTGTTATCTTGGTGGCCGTGCACTGCCTGAGGTCCACCGCTGACCTGCGGCCACCATGCTTGAATTCTGTCCCATTACATCCCTTAGAGGGGAACCAAGACCCATGGAGGCGCAGGCTGGCCGGGGCAGGAAGCGGAGGTGCCCCAGCCAGCCGCCATCTGCAGCGAGCTGAGCAAGCAGGTGTCCTCCAGGTGGCTTCCCCACACCAGGCCCAGCCTCACGCACTGACCAGCCTTTGCAGGGAGGCTGAGCCAGTCTGAGGAGTCTCATGAGTCCAGGCTCCAGACACCACCTGGGGCCTGGCTAGTCCTTCCTTTCCTCCTCAGAGCAACTTTCCTGCTTCCCAGCAGGGGTCAGTGTGGGGCCGGGTCCAGCGGAGGCCAGGCTGCAGGACTCTGGGTCTTCCCCCTTTAGGGCAGGGGAGGGAGGAGGCGGGGAGAGCTGAGCCACGCGCCGGGTCTGGGTCAGCTGGAGCCCAAAGGCCGCCATGTCCACAGTGAGTGACCATCCAGGGGGAGGAGCTGGGGGCAACTCTGAGGCCAGCTGTCACCAAGGGAGGGACTGCTGTAAGGCCCAGGGTCACTCACCCATCCTGACCACTGGGATTAATGGAGCGTGGAGGTGGGCTGACTGCCTGCCCAGCACACCTGAATTCCCTCCTTCAATCCTAAACCGCCTTACCAAGAATGCTATTGAAATCTCCATGTGACAGCGGCAGGCTGCGGCCCAGGAGAGGTGAATGACTCACGGGATAGTCTACGAGGCAGAGGTTTCAAAGGTCTGTACTCCCCGATTTCCCCGCCTTCCCTTTGGATTAAGGTGATGAAGGCTTTGCTTCTCAGTAAGTATGCACAAGCCTGTAAGAGTCAAGATAAACCCCTAGCAATCGCCCACACTGTAGTATGAACGAGGGAGTGCTGTGTGGTATGTCAAGGGAGTGCACGACGGGGAAGAACAGTGGATCTACAGAGGTCGTGGAGCAGAAACAGAGAGCCCCTTCCTGGATTTCAGGAGGCTTTCTAGATAAAGGGGTTCACTGCACAAGAGATCCGGGGGGGGGACCCGGAAGCCCCGGTAGCCCTGCAGGAAAAGCAATGTCTACCCCAACCCCGCCCCCACCGTGGGACAGGGCACACCTGGCAGGTCTCAGTGACAGCCCTCAGATTCCTGAGACACACTTCGGACCCAGCGCACCCGCCCATATCAGGAGCCTGGCTTGGGCCACCCTGGAGGGAAGGAAAGTCAAGGTTAGGGAGGCGGGGGACGAGGCAGACACGTGGCCCGCCCACCAGCACGAGGCCCAGGCCCGTGCCCAGGGCTGAGCGAGGCACCTGGGAGGTCTCCTCTCTGCCAGCCCTCCTTCCCATCGCTCTCTCCTACCAGGACAGCGGTGGCCTGTCCACCTCCTTCCTCCCTCTCTCCCTCCCTCCTGTTTACCAGGAAGAATTTCATGGGGGTGGAGGGAGCCTAGAGGTCTCCCTGTCTGGAAAGAGCTGGAAAGATCCAGAAAGGGCTGGAAAGAGTAAATATGCCAGTGGGAAAGGCTGGCTCTGGGCCTGGGGGGCTCATCCAGTCACCCCCCTGTCCAGGCTGTGTTGAGGTGTATCCCGGGGAAGGCAGGGGTGGGCTAGTCTTCACCCAGCACCCCCTCTAGTTGCCTCACCTCTCTGGGTGTCGGGTCCCATCTGGGTCCTCAGGGGAAGGGGCGGCTCCCCGAGATCCCAGGGCAGGGGCTCCCTGGGGCGGCACCCCCAGTGGGTCCCCTCACTCTGCCCTGGAACCCTGGTGCCTGCGGCTGGAGCCCCAGCGGCGTGGGCGGGAGTTGCCCACTCTCAGCTCGTGGCTCCAAGTGACCTAGTTATAAAATAGAGAGGCGTTTGTGCGTGCGCCGGGGACGGTCATGTACCCACACCCGCTGGACTTTCCGCTTCTGTGAAGGGACAGAGGTCAACCCCACTGTGAGGGGCTGAGCTGTTCCTCCCACAGCCCTGCAGAGGTGGGGAGCACCTTCCCTTTGCCCCAACACCCCAAGACTAAGAGTCCAGCACTGGGTCCCTGGGCCTGCGGGCTACACCTCAGTGAGTGGCTGGTGTGAGTTGAATCCTCTGTGGCTCCCTGCCTGGGGTGGGGGTTCTGACAGCCCAGGGAACCCACACCATCAGGTTCCCAAGCTGGCTGTGCGTGTCAGCCCCTGGGGAACCTGTGGATACCCCAAGCCCAGGTATCACCTGCCCGCCATGGACTGTGCATGGGTTGGGGCTGACAGGGAGAGCTGCCCCCGGGGGGCCTACAACAGGCCTGGCCCGGGCTGAATAGGAAGTGGTGGCTAGACCAGGCACCACCTGCCAGCCTGCCCTGCCCAGGCCCCAGCTCTGAGCACTGGGGTCATGAGTCCTGGGGCCTCTGCAGCTCCCTGGGGCTCACACCCTCCCTCTCCATGATAGGAGCTTTGATGAGCGACTTTCTCCCCCAGCTGCCCCAGCCTAGGAGCACCTAGAGGACTGAGACTGGATAACCAGGCAAGAGAGCGCAGGAGTGCAGGGAGAGGGAAGATGCAGCCGGGCTGGACGCCCCACGCCTCCTCAGACTGCGGACTCCGAGGGGGACCAGGGGCGAGCCACTCAGAGCAGCGCAGGCTCTTTCTGTGGCGGAGGCCGGCCCGATGGGCGGCAGGTGCCGCCCCGTGGGGGTCCAGGTTGGCGTTTCCCCGGTGACGGGTGATGCGGGCATCGTTTCTTTTTTGCTTGCTATTTGCATATCTTCTTTGGAGAAATGTGTATTGCAGCTTTTTTGCCCGTTTTTTTGAATCAAGTTGTTTGGTTTGTGTCGTCATTGAATTGTTGGAGTTTTTAATATGTTCTAGATATTAAGCTCTTATCAGATCCGCATCTATTTCCTCCCTTTCCAGGAGCTGTCTTTTTGCTCTCTGTTCACGCTGACCTTGGATGCGCACGTGTTTGCAATTTCGATCAAGTTCCGCTTGATTTTTTTCTTTCGTTGCCGGTGCAACCAAGAAATCACCTTGAAGTTCAAGGCCGTGAGGTTTTGCCCTGTGTGATTTTCTCAGGCTTTTTGTTTTTAGTATCAGGTCTTCCGTTTCAATCTCTGATCCGTTTAGAGTTGATCTCTGCACCTGGGGTCAGAGAAGGCTCCCGCTTCATTCCTCTGCATGGGGATGTCTGGTTTCCCCAGCACGGTCTGTTGCGGAGACTGCCCTTCCCCGCCGATTACTCTTGGCTTCGTCGGTGAGAATCAATTGACCGTACGTGCCAGGGCTTATCCTGAGCTGGCTACTCTAGTCCCTTGGTCTGCGTGTCTGTCTGCACGCCAGCCTCACTCACATGCTTTGATGGTTGTAGCTTGTGTGAGCTGGGAAACCAGGAAGTGTGATTCTTCCAACTCTGTTCTCTTTCTTGTTTTCTCGCTTTCTCCTTTTTTTTTTTTTTTTTTTTTTTTTGGTATTGGGAATTGAACCTCTGAGTTACACTCCCAGACCTTGTGATTTTTTTATTTTGAAACAGGGTCTTGCCAAGTTGCTGAGGCTGGCCTCGAACCCGCAATCTTCCTGTCTCAGCCTCCCAAGTACTGGGATTAGAGACATGCGCCGCCCAGTCGGGCTCCGACTTTGTTCGTGTGTGTGTGTGTGTGTGTGTGTGTGTGTGTGTTAGTTACTGGGGATTGAACCTAGGGGCAATCTTCCACTGAGCTACACCCCCAGCCCTTTTTATTTTTCATTTTGAAAGAGAGTCTCGCTAGGTTGCTGCGAGTCTTGGTACATTGTTGAGGCTGGCCTTGAACCTGTGATCTCCTGCCTCAGCCTCCCAAGGTCCCAAGTACTGGGATTACAGGTGTGCACCACTGCCCTTGGCTCCGACTTTGTTCTATAAGGTCATTTGGGTTATGCACGTTAGGGTTAGAGTTCCAGGATGCGTTTTTCTATTTCAGACACTGGGATCTTGGCCGGGGTTGCGTCCAGTCCGAAGATTGCTTTGGGTCATAATGATGTCTGAACGGGCAAGTTGGCTTTACCCTGGACCCTTCCCACCTGCGGACCAGACAACCTGTCCCAAGCCAGAGGCCACCAGATTGTCCATCATCCAAGCAGACTGTCTACTTTAGAGAGTCCTGGCCTGGGCTGTCTGTGCCACAGACATGGGGCCACTTGAACCGACACTAAATTGACTAAAACTCTGTTCCTCGATCGCACCAGACACATTCCAAGTCTTTGGCAGCCACATGTAGCTGGCGGCTGCTGCATCGGGCCACACAGCTGACAGGACATTTTGCCATTCCAGAAAGTTCTATGGGACCATGCCATTCGAGACTTGAGTTGGAAGAGGCCAAAAGTGGGAATGTAAAAATCCCAAATTCTTACAGGGCCTGAATGGGCTGAGATGTTTGCACAAAACGGTCACTGGCGTTGACTGGCGGTGCCTGGGTGGGGCCCTCACCTCCCACTGGAAGTAGGTCAAGGACTGGAGTTGTGGGCCCCACAGGGCCCAAGGAGGACACATTTACCCCAGCCTCCCTCTGCCATTCTGTGTAACCCCCTTGTCCTCTGCCTCCTCCAGCCTCTGAGCGAGTGAGGGCCCCTTTCTCCTGTGGCAGAAAGAAGCCCCTGGGAGAGCCAGGGAGGTGGATCCTGCCCGCCCTGCAGCCTTGGAGACCCACTCCAGGCCACTGTGCCTCATCCTCCCTGGCCAGCAGGACAAGGCGTCAGCTGGGGCACACGCTGGCCCCCAACAGTGTGAAGGCCAGCCACAGGCAGGGCCTGGCCACCTGGCAACCATCTGTGCACCTGAGCCAGGCCAGGGACCACTCCACACTTGCGACCAAGCCCCTGCTGCAGCAACAGCCTCCCCCTCGCCCAGCCCGGGACAAGACATGGTCATCCCCTGCCAGATGCTTGCTCAAAACTCCATGCTCATTTTCAGGGGCTCCGAAGGTGCCAAGGGGCTGTGCCTCAGCTCCTGCCACCCCATGGGGCCCTTGGGCAGCTGTCAGAGGCCTGTGGCTGAGCTGGCCCAGTGTGTTGGTTGATGGTCAGTGTCTGTCGGCCCCTCCTGCTATTCCAGGAGCCTTATCTTCAGAGGGTTGGGGCCCCCAGCTGGCCTGGTGACCAGACACAGCACACGAGGACCAAAGTGGCTCTGGAGGGGACCGAGTCTGACGCGGTACAGGCTCGGCTTCCCTGGAGCATCTGTACTTTGTCTTCTGTGTCCCGCCGGAGACCCTTCTGCACCCCCAGCTCCGTTCCTTTCAGATGGCTGCTTGTCACTTCCACATCCTTTTGTCGTTTCCAGCAACACGAAGGGCATGTTCTGTAAGCTCACCCTCATGTACGTTCCAACTCTCCCCGACCTGTCCCGAGTCTCTCTGAGGCCAACCCCCTGCCCTCGTGAATCTGACCCACCTTCTGTCTCTACACTTTCGCCTTTTCCAGAGTGAGGCACGCCCCTCGTGGAGTGTAGACTTCCGTGTCGGCTCCTCCCACTCAGCAGAGCGTGTCTGAGATCCGCGCGGGCAGCCGCGCGTGTCAGCGTTGTCCTGACTGCTGCGTAGATGCCTGTCGAATACCACCTGGTGTCCGTCCCTCCCCTGGGGGGCGTTTAGCTTGTTTTCCTCTTGAGTGACTTATGAATGAAGCTGCGAGGGCTGTGCCCGCAGGTTTCTCCAGGGACGCATGTCCTCACTTTGTGTGGGTGGCTAGCCAGGAGTGGAAGGGCGGGGCCTACCACAGCGCGGGTCCTTCACCAGCGATGGCCAGCCCAGCTTCCACAGCAACCAAACAGCGGCACGTGCGGGTCGGTGCCGGTTCTCGCCGTCTTTAAGGGAGCGTGGGGATTTCATCTGCAAGGCTCGGGTGGCTGGGAACGTTGAGCGTCACTTGCCCGAGCTAGCTGCAACGTGTATATATCTGGTGAAGTGATCGTTCGGATCTTTCATGTACTTTTGACTCGATTGAAGGGTTTTGAGAGCCCATCGTGTATTCCAAAGACAAGTCCTCTGCCAGATGAGTGTTTTGCAGAGATTTTCCTGCCTGCGTGTGACTTGTCCTTTCAGTCTCTTAACAGTGTCTTTCAGAGAGATGTCTCTAATTCTCGTGAAGCCCAGTGCATCGTTCTACTCTGGTGTGGACTGCGCTTTTGGTGTTGTACCTAGGAGAGCCTTGCAGAGCCCGGAGCCACAGGGATTTTTTCCCTGTGTATTTGTGTAGAAGCTACATGCTTTTTAGGCTTCATACTAAGGTCTGTGATTCATTGTGAGGTCACTGTGGTTTAGGGTGCAAGGTCCGTCTGCCTAAGGCAGCTTTCCTTACTGTAACAAAGTGCCCGAGGGAATCTGCTTGGAAAGAGGAAAGGTTTATTTTGGCTCACAGTTTGGGAGCTCTTACTCCATGGTCGGTTGGCCCTGTGGCTTTGGGCTTGTGGTGAGGCAGAACATCATGGTGGGGGCACATGCCCGGGGAAGCTGCTCCCCTTGTGGCAGCTGAGAAGCAAACAGAAAGAGAGAGGAAGGGGCTGGTCCCAAGCCCCCCTGCAAGGACACGCCCCCAGTGACCTCACTTCCGCCCACTAGGCCCCGCCTCCTAGAGGCTCCCCTGCCTCCCCCTGGCACCACTGGCCGGCAACCATGCCTTCCACACAGGGATCCTTGATGACACTACCCAAGCCCCAAGCCATAGTGGTGCGGGCTGAGGTTGGGTTGTTTGCGCAGCAGAACCAGTGGTTCCAGCACTGTTTGTTTGATGGACCGTCCTTTCTCTGTTGAATTGCCTTTTGTGTCTTTGCATCTTTGTTAAGAATCAATGGCCATGTGTTCCTGGATTCTGTTCTGCCCCACTGCTCCATGTGCCGGTTCTCCTGCCAACACCGATACCGCCGTCGCCATCGCCGCCACAGCGCCGAGCCCTGGAACCAGGGGGTGACTCACCCACTTCATTTTTCAAAATTGTGTCAGCTATTCTAGTTACTCAGCATTTCCGTGGGAATTTGAGAATCAGCGTGTCCATTTCCACCCTGCAGGGATTTTGACTGGGGTTGCATGGAATCTATTAATCGACGTGGGGAAAATGAACATTTTCACAGTTCTGGGACTCCGGTTCATGAATATGACCTGGCTCTCCATTTACCTAGGTCTCCTTTGACCTGAATCTTTTATATTCTAAGCAAATGGATGCTTTCGCTATTTTTGTTAGATTAAACCTAAGTGTTTCGAGTACCTTGATGCTATTTTAATAGGGTTTTAAAAATTTTAATTTCCAAGTGTTCTTTGCTACTGCATAGAAGCACAATCGATCTTTGTACATTGGCCACGTACCAGGAGACCTTCTTCAACACACTAGTTCCAGTAGTTTTTCTTTCTTTTTTTTTTTTTTTTTTGGTACTGGGGATGGAACCCAGGGACATTCTACCTCTGAGCTATACCCCTAGCCCTTTTTATATTGAAACAGGGTCTCACTAAGTTGATGAGGGCCTCGCTAAGTTGCCGAGGCTGGCCTCAACCCTGCGATCCTCCTGTTTCAGCTTCCCAAGTACTGGGATTACAGGTGTGTGCCACCAGGCCTGGCCTTTGATGCTCTTTTAATAGTACTATATTACTGTTTTTTTTAATTTAATTTCCAAGCGTTCCTTGCTAGTGCACAGAAACACAATTGATCTTTGAACATTGGCTGTGTACCAGGAGGCCATCTTCAACTCACTAGTTTCGGTAGCTTTTCTATTTGTTCTTTAGGGTATTTTACATAGACACTTGTATCAGTTGCAGATGAAGACGGTGCTATTCCTTCCTTCCCAGTCGGCACGCCTTTACACCTCCCCACAGAGCTATGGGGGACCCCAGCGTGCTGAGGAATAATGGCAGGGCTGAGTGGACACTCTGCTTGGCCCCAGGCTGAGGGAGGAGGCTGGGCATCTTTGACTCGAAGTGTGACGTTGGCTGCAGGTGTCTGGTCGACGCCCTCTGCTGGGCTCTGGTGGGCCTCCGCCAAGGCCATTCTGGCACTAACTTTCCAAGCCTTGTGATCCCCAGTGGATGTAGAACTCTGTCAAATATTTTTCTGTATCCATCGGGATAGCACGTGGTATTTTGTCTCCAGTCTGCTGTCATAGTAGGTGACACTGATTGATTTCCAAACGCTGAGCCCAGCTTGCTTTCCTGTGATGAATCCCACTTGGTCGTGACATATTATCGCTTTACCTATTGCTGGGTTTGGCTTGCAAATGCTTGGCCAAGGATTTTGGGGTCTGTGTGCCCAAGGGATTGTGGTTTGCAGTTCAACATTGGCTTTGGAAGTCCCTGCCTTGAACAAGGGACAGGGGAACCCTCTGGGAGAAGGGTGCGGGTCCTGACCTCGAGGTCACCTCTGGGGCCGACCTCCAAGGGTCACACAGCGTGTGACCACGTTGAAGAAGATGATGTCCCTCCAAATAGAAAGCATGTCCTGTCCATTACCCCAAGAGTCTAAGCACTCCCTGGAGAGCTGAGATGAGTCTTACCATCGAAGGACAAAGGTAAACTGAGGCACCAGCAGATCAAAGCCATCTAGATGGGGGCAGAGCTAGCCAGAACCCCACGTGCCACAGGCCCTGCTGCCTTCCCTGCCTTTCACTAGAAAACGTCTCCTATCCTAAGGTCACAGGTGGGGTGGATGTCCTCTTTGGTTTCTTCAAAACATACCTCGACAAGTCCACTTCTCCTGACCTCCCACTCAAGTGTCTTATACCCAGGCTGAGCACCGAATCCTTTTGCAAACTCCCTGCTCTGTTCTTGTCCCTCTACAGCAAAGGAAATATTGTTTAAACAAAAACAAGGCCATAGAGCCAGGTGCAGTGGCAAACTGGCTGTAATTCCAGTACTGAGGAGGGTGAAAGAGGAGGAGCGCAGATTCGAGGCCAGCCTTAGCAACTTAGCAAGACCCTTAGCAACTCAGTGAGATCCTCCTGTTTCAAAATAAAAAAAAAAAAATTAAAAGGGAGCCAGGCATGGTGGCACACTCCTGTAATTCCAGTACTTTGGAGGCTGAGACAAGACGATCCCAGGTTCGAGACCAGCCTTGGCAACTAAGCAAGACCTTTAACAACTTAGCGAGACCCTGTTTCAAAATAAAAAATGAAAAGGGCTGGGGTGCACTTGGAGGTAGAACACCCCTGGGTTTTATTCCCAATATGAAAACAAATAAATAAGACCATATTTCTTTCTCAGAAACTCTTAAATGATTTCCATCACAACTGAAATAAAATAAAAATTCACATGGCCCAGGGAGCATCTGCAGGCCCCACAGCCTCCCTGGCTTCACCTCTGCCCCTTCTCACTCTACCCATAGCTCCTGGGCTCCTGCTGCTTCCTCTGCCGGGGTCACGCTGAGCCCCAGGCGCTGCGACCCACTCCCACACTTCACACGGGCCCTGCTCCATGTCCTCCTTCAGAGAGTCCTTCCTCTCCAAGAGCCCGGCTCCCAACCCCACCCAGCATCCCATGCCTCCTCCCTGCCCCTCCCCAGATGGCATCACCAAGGGCTGCATCCACACACTTGCTTTCTGTCTTCCCCACAAAAACGGGGAGCGAGGTGTAGGCAGGAGCCTCATGTGTACCATTATAGCCATGCCCCAAGCGTGGAACACCACCTAGCACCTAGCAGATGCTCCATGAATATGTGATGGGGGAGAGGAAGAGTGGCCGGCCAGCTGCCAGCATCCCCAGCCCAATGAACAGAACAGAGAGAGAGAGGCAGGGAGGCTGCGCTCACTGTCCCGTACCCACCCTGCCCTGTCCGCCTCGCTGCCTCCCAACAGGCTGAGGCCACCCTCCCGTACTGGCCTCACAGCACCAGTGCCTCAACCCACACTCTGGGTGACCTTGATGATGGGGCTGACTTCACCCAGGGCCACACTGTACCAGGCATGGGGCGATGGTTCACACAGGAGGCACCGCCCCAAGGTGGCTATCCGGTTAAAGCCTGCTCTCTGTGATTGTGAGGGTTAGAACATAGACATGACCCAGCCTGGGACTTTGCAGGTGCTCAGTAGCAGGAACTATTCTCATTAGTAACTTTCCCAATTAGCAACTAGCAACCAACAAATGGTAATGAAGCAAGCTGAGCCACTTCCCAGCATCAGAGAGAAAAGAGCATGGAGCCCAGTCGATGGTGTTCAGAGCTCTGCCCGTGACTTCACTAAACTTTGAGAAGCCTCTGTGTTCTCCCCTGTAGAGTGTGGATAGCACTGCCTCCTGCTAGAGTTCTGTGATGACCAGGAACAACAACTACAAAGCACCTTCTATGCGCCAGACACACCAGAGGCTCAGCCACAGGCAGATGAGGATAGTAACCATAATAATGGTGGTGGTGACGGGGAGAATAGGAATGTGGTGGCATTGTGGTGATGGTGGCATTGTGGTCAAAATGGTGGTGATAGTGATGGTGGTGATGGTGATGTTGATGATGGTGGTGATGATGGTGATGGTGATGATGGTAATGGTGGTGATGATGGTGGTGATAGTGATGATTGATGGTGATAGTAATAGTGGTGATGGTGATTTTGATGGTAGTGATAGTGATGGTGGTGGTGATGTTGATGCTGATGATGGTGGTGAGTGATGGTGATGGTGGTGATAGTGATAGTGGTGATAGTGATTATGGTGGTGATGATGATGGTGATGATGGTGATAATGAGTGATGGCGCTGGTGATAGTGGTGATGGTGATGATGGTGGAGGTGGTGATGATGATGATGATGATGGTGATAGTGGTGATGATGGAGATGATGATGGTGGTGATGGTGATTTTGACGGTAGTGATAGTGATGGTGGTGATGGTGATAATGAGTGGTGGTGATAGTGGTGATGGTGATTATGGTGGTGATGATGATGGTGATGATGGTAGCGATCATGGTGGAGGTGATGATGATGGTGGTGATGATGGTGATGGTAGAGGTGGTGATGATGGTGATGGTGATGATGGTGGAGGTGGTGATGATGGTGGAGGTGGTGATGATGATAGTGATGATGGTGATGATGGAGATGGTGATGATGGTGGTGTTGATGGTGATGGTGATGATGATGATAGTGATAATGGTGATGGTGGAGGTGGTGATGATGGTGATGGTGATGGTGATGATGGTGATGATGATGATAGTGATGATGGCGATGGTGGAGGTGGTGATGATGGTGATGATGGTGATAGTGGTGATGATGGTGATGATGGGTGATGGTGATTTTGATGGTAGTGATAGCGATGGTGGTGGTGATGTTGATGCTGGTAATGGTGATAATGAGTGATGGTGATGGTGGTGATGGTGATTATGGTGGTGGTGATGATGGTGATGGTGATGGTGGAGGTGGTGATGATGGTGATGGTGATGATGATGATGATGATGATAGTGATGATGGTGTGGTGGAGGTGGTGATGGTGATGGTGATGGTGGAGGTGGTGATGATGATGATGGTGATAGTGGTGATGATGGTGGTGATGGTGATTTTGATGGTAGTGACAGCGATGGTGGTGGTGATGTTGATGCTGGTAATGGTGATAATGAGTGATGGTGATAGTGGTGATGGTGATTATGGTGGTGGTGATGATGGTGGCAATCATGGTGGAGGTAATGATGATGGTGGAGGTGGTAATGATAATGGTGATGTTGACAATGGTGGTGGTGATAGTGGTGATGATAGTGATGGTCATGGTGGTGACGGTGATTATAATGGTAGTGACAGTGACGGTGATGGTGGTGATGGTAGAGAAACAGGTGAGGATGACAAAGCCTCAAACCATACCCTATTCTCACCCCAAAGCCCAAACACACTATAGGAATCATTTTATTCTGTCTTCCAACATCCTCTATATCTGTTGTTTTCAACATTTTGTTCTTGTGACCCTTTATTTCATTCTTGTGGTGCTAGGGGTTGATGCCAGGGCCTTGTACATGCTAGGCAAGTGCTCTATCACTGAACTACACCCCCGCCCTACTTTAGTTTGAGACAGCGTCTCACTAAGTTGCTCAGGCTGGCCTTGAACTTCTGATCCTCCTACCTCAGCCTCCCAAGTAGCTGGGATTATTGACATGTGTCACCATACCTGGCTCCTTTTTGTTATTAAAAATTACCAAGGGCCACAAAGAACATTTGTTTCTATAGGCTACATCTATCAGTATTTACTCTAAGTTTTTAAAACTAATGATTCAATTATTCACTCAAAAATAACAAGGATAGCTGGGTGTGGTGGCGCATGCCTGTAATCCCAGTACTTGAGAGGATGAGATAGGAGGATAGCAGGTTCGAGGACAGCCTCAGCAAGTAGCAAGATTCTCAACAACCTAGATAGACCCTGCTTCCAAACAAAAAATGAAAAGAGCTGGGGGTGTATCTCATAGGTAGAGTGCCCTGGGTTCAATCCCCAGTACCCCAAAATAATAACAATAATAACAATAATAATAATAATAATGATAAACCCATTATGTTGTTAACACAAATGATACATTATTTATGAAAACCAAATATATTTTCCAAAACAAAACTACTTGGTGAGAAGAGTGGCGTTGTTTGACATTCATTGAGTCTCTTGGATGCCTGGCTTACCAGAATCCAGATCGGTTGGCACATCTCTCTCTCTGTATTCCATGCTCTGCTATACCGCACATACTTAGCCTCAAGAAAACACTGCTGCAAGTTGTAGGAGAAAAGGGAAAAGAGCATCCTAGTATTATTAGCATCTTGGACCCCAGAAAGGATCCCAGGACCCCGGAGCTGAGTCTGTCCACTTGGGAGGCTGCGTCTCACTCTTTGAGAACCACCACTCTGGGTCCTCCGTTGTAAGCAGAGGATCCTGGTGTTACTGTAGGAGTAGCAGAATGTCCTCAGAGTCCTGTATGCCCCAATACTGTCTTGTCGCATGACCTGGGGTGACTTTACCCCTGGAGGTCTTGGTCACCTTTGATTGCTGGGTTGTGTCTTCTTTGAAAACCTTTCCCTCCTTATGTGAGGTATGTCTGCTAACCAAACTCAGTGCCCCAAGAAAGTGACCAGTCAGCAGTGGCCTGGGGTTGGGACAAGATCTGGGACCACCCTCAGGCCCACAGAGATGGCCTTGTAATGGGTGATGCTTCCCCTGAAAAGAGAGCCGCGTCTTTCCCGGACCACCGACCTGGTGGCCACTGCTTGGGTACATGCTGTCTCAGGCTTGTTCTTGACTTACTGCATGTCACCAGGCTGCAGCCCCTGGCCCTCCCCAGACAGTGGAAGACAGAACGTGCCAGCATCCTGGTGGCCCTCCCAAAGGCAGGCCACAGATCCCTGGAGGAAACCCAGCCCCGGGCCCCAGTGTACAAAGTCCTGCCACTCTGAATGTCCAGTTGTTCCTGGCTGACAGCCCCAGCGACCGCTCAGGGGTCCGCTGCGGGGGGGGGGGAGGCCCTGAGCACCATTGCACCCTCTCTGTTACTAAGGGCCAGGAGCGGGAGTCCAGCCTGGGGCTCAGAGCCAGGAAGCTCAGTGGCTTCTAGGACTCCGAAGCTGCCCGCTCGGAGTCAGCACGAGGGCATTTAGAGCGGGCAGCTGTCCAGAGCAAAGAGGGTCTGCTCACCACGGCCAGCTCTGGGTAACCTGGGAAGCAGATACAGTACTGATGCCATTACCTGCTGCAGTGGGTTGAATTGTGCCCCCCATAAACATATGCCCACGTCCGAAGGCCCATACCTGTAAGCGTGACCTTATATGGAAATGAGGCCTTTGTGGATGTCATTAAGTTAAGGATTTCCAGAAAAATGTCATCCTATGTTATCCTGGTGGGCTCTAAACCCAATGCCTGTGTCCTTATAAGGAAAAGGAGGTAGAGATTTGGGGACATAAAGAGACAGGGTCGAGTGCCACGTGACGATGGAGACAGAGATGCAGAGCAGGGCTTCTTGTGCCTGTGGGCACGGCAGCTGGAAGAGGCAGGAAGGAGCCTCCCCTGGAGCCCCAGAAGCAGCCAGCCCCTGCCTCGATCACAGAGTCCGGCCTGGGAACTGTGAGGACCGGGCCCTGTTGCTTTAAGCCCCCGGGGTCTTGTGGGTTTTGTCTACGGTCAGCCTGTCCAGGCGGCTTCATCTGGTCTCACGTCTTCTGCGGTCAGCGCGTCAAGGATGAGGGTGTCCCCGTGGGACGAAAGTGCAGGCCTCATTGTTTTGGAAGCAGAGCTAGACCAGGTGCCTGTATGTTTTGGGTTCACATCAGGGTGGCCAGTGTGTGTGCTTGTTCCTCCCCTGGCGTGGATGTGATGGGCACCTCCCCTCTGATGGAAGGGACAGGGCTCGGCCTTGCTTCTGTAGCCGCCTCCTCCCCACCCGTGTGCCCTGTGGGCTCCTCCGGCCCGCTGCAGTCCTCAGCTCCATCCTGACATGGCGGCTTACGACCCAGCTGAGACCTGAGGCATCAAGGCTGAGAAGCAAGACCACACCTGCAGCTGAGTGGGCAGGAGACATGATCACCCCTCCATCCACGGCCGGAGCGGGAGTCCAGCCTGGGGCTCAGAGCCAGGAAGCTCAGTGGCTTCCCAAGGGGAGAGACCAGGCCTTCTGGACGAGGTCTCAAACAGGATGTCCCTCCCGCCAGGAGTCCCTCTGCTAGGTGCCCTTGGTCTGCTCCCTTGGGTGCTGGCAGGAGGAGGCCTTGCTCTCCAGGCCCCACAGCCTCGCACGGTTCTCCTCAGGCCTGTCGCGGGCTGGGGCTGTGTCTGCTCATCTTTGGGTAGGAGGAAGCAGCTCATTTCTCAGAGGACACAGAAGCTCCTGGGGACCCCGAGCCACAAGCCTCCAGCAACCCTATACCACCCCCAGTCCCGTCCGCCTGCTCCTGCAGCAGAGTATGGAGCCAGGACACCCCACGATGGTGGCAGACACGGCCCCACAAGCTGAGGTGACAAGCAAGGAGACTGTCAAATTCTGAAACCCAGATATGGAGCTGAAGTCGGCCCTAAGAGACACTGCTGAGCAGTGACAGGCCCGCGCGATTGCAGGCGCCCAGCATGAGCCACCCTGGCCAGCGAGGGCCTTGGCTGGCGCTCGGGACCTCTGGGCATTTCTTCCCAGCATGGCCTCAGGAGAGGCCACTGTCCCTGCAAGTCACCACTGAGGATGGGACAGGGCCTGTGATCATGGGGCCATGTGGGCGCGGGCATTTCCAGCACAGCGAATGCCACTCAGGAGCACACACGATCCCACAGAGCCACCCCAGCCTCCTAGCAAGTCCCTATAAATAGAACCTTCTGGTCCTTTCAAGTAGGAGTCCAGTCCAAGAGAGGTGAGAAATTCCGATTATAGGAGCTGGGGGTTTAGATGTGTCTTTCTGGAAGACAGAGGTGTGTGTGTGTGTGTGTGTGTGTGTGTGTGTGTGTGTGTGTGTGTGTTTGTGTATGTGTGTGTGGATGCGTGTGTGTCTTTGAGAAGCAGTGAGCCCAAGTGAGCCATGCAGGCGACCGGCCTGTTCCGGAGGCCCCAACTCCGTGGGAGCGTCCGGACCCGGAAGGGGGCGTGCACCAATTCTGAAGGTTTCCCCAGAAAACAGCAGCCACCTCCGCTCCACCCCCAAACCTGGCCTGGTGACTCAGCCCAGGGGACGCCACCACATTGTCTCCCTGGAGAGAGGCGGGCACTCAGGGCCTCCTTGCTCCTCCCCAGCACTGCTCCCAACCCCGTACCACCCTGGGATTTGGGAGAAGGCAGTGAGCTCCGTGCAGATACCCGTGGCTGGCAGCTCTGTGCAGCTGGGAAGGCTGCGGGCTGAGGCCACGGGACCAGGCCTTCCCTGTCACGCCGCCACCCCAGCCACGAGGGGTGGAAAGGGAGGGCCTGCCTCCAGCAGCCTGAGACCCGGCTTGGCCTCCAGGCCTGTCTTGGCCACTGCCCGGCTCTGCACCCGGGTCTGTATGATGGGGTGATGTTGAGCCTCCAGCTCCCAGGGAGGATACAACCAGGTCAAATGTGTGACGTTGAGGACACGGTGCCACACACCTGGCTGGTGACCGGCACACAGTGTCACTTCCACGAGGAGCTGTCTTGCTCTGCAGACTTGATGGAGTTTTAAACTTCCCTTTAGCCCCACTACCTATAGGGAAGCCAGCCGCCCTCGGCTCAGCCAAGGGCAGAGACTCAGAGCGAAGGGTCTTAGAGCAGGGAACACCCAAAGCCCACATCCCGGGGCCCTATCTTGCATCTGGTCACCCCACTGCTGCCCAGAGTGACAAGACAGGTGCCCCACTGGGAGTTGCGGGCCTGGACTGAGTCCAGCTGTTCCCCTTGCTACTTGGGCCTCGGTTTCCTCATCTGTGAAATGGGGAGAGGTCATTGCTGCCTTAGGTGGTCTGGACAGCACCAAGGGAGCCAGCAGGTCACTGAGCTCAGAGGCCTGGCAGTCTCTCCCTCTTGGACCACGCCGGGCCAGAGACCCAGGGACAGCTCTCTGGCGGTGCCTGCTCTGAAATGTCCAACCTGGGGCATGTCCCAACCCGACCTGGCCACCCCAGCCCCTCCCAGGGAGGGAGCCAGGTGCAGTGGGAGGGGCAGGACTTCCAGGGTTCCTCTCTGAACCTGCAAGTTGTCATTAATTGAGTGTCAGAGCACAGCTCTGCAGCCAGACCACTGGGGAGTCAATCCTTACTGCCAGGAGGGCTGGGCTACTTTGTCACCTACTGGCCTTGGCTTCCCATCTATGAAACGGAGCTGACGATCCTGCGTGAGCTGTTGGGCAGACTAAGTGAACCAAGACAGTCTGCCCTCAGCAGGTGCCTACAGCAGCTGGAGGAGCCGACGATGCTCAGAGCCTGGGTCAGGCTGGGGCCCACCAGCAGGAGGCCTCGGGGGCGCCTGCGATGCCCACAAAAGACCGCTCAGAACAAAGGGGCCTCCTAAGAACAGAGACGTTCTGAGCAGGTTCTCCACTGGGGCACCACGGACATCCAGAGCCCCAACATTCTGTGCTGTGGGGCTGTCCAGTGATTAACGGGGTGCTTAGAAGCATCCTGGGCCTCTGCTCTGGATGCAGGCAGCACCCCGATTATGGCAGCCAATACTGTCTGCAGACATGGCCCGATGCCACCTGGAGTTGGCTTCAAACAGGCCTGCCTCTCAGCTGCTCTCTGCTCGCTCCTCTATTATCTGCAAAGACATTTTTAAAAATCTTATTGATCACAGACATAGCCGTCTGAAATATGGTCAAGTCAGAAATGGTGGTCCAGACAGTGCAAGTCGTCCCTTTCCACAGTGCACCTCGCGGCCCTCGTGGCTCACTGGGCACCAGCAGCAGCTGGCCAAGTGGAAACCCCTCTCGTTAGCGCCATTTGCAGATAAGGAAACAGAGGCGCAGAGGGTTACACGAACTTACCCGAGACCCAACAGCTCCTCGGCGGCGAGGCGCACCCAGGATGTCCCCAAAGCTGGCACTGTCAGCCTCCTGCTCCGCCCATCTCGGAGGCTCTTTGCCCTGGTTTGCTGAGCCGGTCACCATGCCCGTGCTGTGTCCATTTGACAGGTGAGGAAGCTGAGGCCTGGAAGGAGCAAGTCGCTGCCCAATGATGGAGCCGCTTTCCGGCCGCAGCAGGATTCAGAGCGACCTCTAGTCATCTCACTGTCTCTCCAAAACCAGGCAAGCAGCAGGACGGGGGCTTTCTGGGAGAGCCCTGAAGGACACCTGTCACCTGAGCCCAGCAGGTGGCACGCTCCCCCATTTCTCACTCAACCCAGTGGGGGGGAGGGGGTCCAAACCTGGTCCAGGCCCCTTCCTAGCCCCCACCCTGTGGTTGTCCTCTGGGCCCTTCCCGCCTTCCCCTGGTGCCCTTTGGCCTCTGCCCTTAGCAGAGTCCTTTCATGAAATGCCGCTCCATACCCCACACCCAATGACTGGCAATTTTCCCCACGTTGGCCCCTGAGACCTCTGCCCCAGGGAATCGGGGCTTTGTTTTCTTCCTCAATTCCCTAGGGACTGGCCCCAGCAATCGGCAACTCACCCGGCTCCAGGCAGCCACACCCAGCTTTGTGCAGAGGCTTGGAAAAGCAGAGCAGATCAGCCGGTCTCCATCCACCCTCCACCTACATTACGCACACCCCCTCCTGAAGGGGCGGAGCTCACAGGCCCCCAGGCCACACCGAGCAGGTCCCACCATGGCCCTGAGCATCTTGTCTGAACAGTTCTGCATCCGGAGGCCTCGAAAGGTGACTATGGGGTCAGGCATGGCTGGTCCTGGGAGTTACTGAGAGCAGGTGCAGGTGGCCCCCGCCTCCTTACCCATGCCCCTCTGATTGGCAGGAGCCAGCAAGCCAGGAGTTGGTGCTTCCGCACGCCCTGGTCTAACAGGGTGGGCATGGCCGGGGCTAAGAGGGGAAGGGACTGGCTGGCCACAAGGGCTCACTCCAACTCCAGGCCCTGGAAGGAGCCCCATGGGGCAGTTGAACACCCCAGGCTTGCCCTCCACAGCCCTGCCAGGTGGCTTTGCAACATCCCATGGTCTCCAGGCCCAGGGATGCACCTGCACACCCGTGCAAACATGGAAACACGCTTGTCAGCTGCAGCACAGGCTCAGGCCCCACCCAGGCTCCGTGCAGGCTCTTCTAGTGCTGTTTGGAAAAGGCTCGGTACTTCCCCATCCTGCCTGCATCTGTGGGCGCCTAGGGCCCAGCTCCCAGCTTGAGGATAGATGCTAGAGGAAGGACCTGGCAGGGTCCCCAAGCATCCCAGGCTGGGGGACACAGCTGGCTGGGGACACCTTGGGGCCAGCCAGGAGCTCACACCCACTTTCAGGCTTTCAGGGGAGGGCTGGGGAGGCCTCCCCTCCTCCTCTGTGGAGGTCCTTTGGAGGAATTATGATAAAAGTCTTTTAGATGCAAGAAGACTGGAGGGGGGTCTAAAGAGAGCTTGGGGGGCAGACAGAGATGAAGGGAAGGAAACAGGACTTAGCTGTGGGAGCCAGTTCTGAGCAAAGTCCTGAGGACGGTGTAGTTGGAAACGTGGAGTGGGATGAGGGTCCTTTGAGCACGAATATAGGACAAGGACAGTGGGCTCTGAGTTGTGGGGATCCTCTTGTGTTCTGGTGGCTTCTAGTGACTGAGGGAGGGGAGCATTGACAGTCTTTTTGAGCTCAGGAAGGGAGAAAGGGCACCCAAGGCTCTAGGGTGTGCGTACATCTGTGACCACTGCACTTTCCTGCATCCCTAAATGTGTGAACCCCACAAGACTGACCCCTGTCGTCACCACCTGCCCCGCCAAGCCTCTGCCCATTTAGAGTGCGACATGCACACCCCCAGCCGCTGCAGGTGCGCGTGAGCCCCGGCCTGCGCCAGGGGAGGAGCGCGGACAGCTGCGGTGCGGTGCGGTGCGGTGCGGTGCAGAGCTTTGCAGAGCGGTGCGTTGCGGAGCTTTGCGGGGCGGTGCGGGGCGGTGCAGAGCTTTGCAGAGCGGTGCGGTGCGGAGCTTTGCGGTGCGGTGCGGTGCAGAGCTT